>ML361900.1:560-247517 GCA_005239505.1 Nicotiana paniculata | reverse complement strand
GCGGTAGGCGGATGATGCCAGAATGCACGAACCAACCTTTGGGGAGGGGAATAATAAATAAAGGAAACAAAAAACGAAAAAGTAATGAAGTTAGTGAGGATCATAAAAAATATTGTAGTCTTTTAAACACATAAGGCGGAAATGTAAAGCGTATCCTAAGTTGGGACCTCTTTGTGCCCGAGGTAGGCCTAGCGACAAATTGATTTGGAGAATTTAAGATGCTAAATGTCTCATTTTATTGATAATAAAATAGACAAATCCAACACGACTCTAAGAATGCGAAAAATATAAAATGTCACTAATGGCCAGGGACCTTATTACATCAGAAGGCAAAGTAAAGACAATCTTAAATACTTGGTCCCAGAAGGACCTTCCCCAGACTCGACATCTCTTCTCGCCTTGATCAGCGTCCCCATCTCGTGGAGTCCTAGTAGTAAGTAGGTCCTGGCTAGAAATTCCTCATTCGGCTCCCTTGGTCTTCTGACAGGTCTCGATCCTCCTAATGAACTTCTCTTCTAAGTCGAGTATGCCTCGCTCCAAGTGTGCTAGCCTCTGGGTGGAGGTGATGGCCATGTATTTCCATTCCTCTATCAACTTCCTGTTGGCCTCGTGTATTTTGTGATGATCTTCTTCACAATCACGGAGCCTCTTGCGCAACTGGTTGAGTCTAGTCGTTGCCTCGGCCTTCTCATCTATGACCCTGTGGCCTTGAGCAAACCCTGGCTCAATACTTCCACCCCAGTTATCTTCCAACCATCCCAGATAATAAGGAGAGTAACCAACATGATACCTGTGGGGTTCAATAGTGTCCTTTTCTAACCATATCTTACAGTGAAACAAATGCTGAGCTTGGCACTTATGAGGGGTGCCGTCGTTTTGGAAACCTGCCCTGAGATGACTCATCTTCTCGACCCTTAGTACCACTTGCTTCCTTCCTTCCTGCCTCATGACTCAGATAGGGACGTAAGGATACGTCCCTCTTAGACCGATCAATAACAGAAATGGGGTGTCTCGAGTTCAGATGATGAACTCGTCGGCTGGGAACCACTCAAACATCCACTGAATCTGATCCTCGGTCGATTTCCCTAGCGACTCAGCCCATCCATTGGCATTTTATGGCTGAGCAAACATGTCGTGGATTTAGTTCATACGCTTTGGATGATGGAAAGCACTGTGATCATCTCAAACTCTCCTATGGATGTCCTGACAGTAGTCGCCCTTTTGCAAATGCTCAGTGAGCCACAGTTGGAGTAACAGATTGCAACATTCAAATTTTTTTGCCCCTCGTTGACACTTTTCCAAGGCTCGGTACATATCAGCAATGATCATTGGCACGATACTGAAGTCCTGCTTGTCCACCCCTTCCATAAGAGTCTATAGCCAACCTGGTGTGTATTCTTTCTTTCTTTGTCGGGAACACCATCAGAACCAACAAGCATACTATAAAGACGAATACCTGGCGGTGAATGTGCCCCAGAGAAGTAAGGGCGAACTATTCCTGATAAGTGCGGTAAGACTAGCTATGACCATACCTCTCGTACATATAGTCAAAGAGGATGTATGAGTCTTCCAAGCAGACCAATTCTGGATTTTTCTTTAGCCCCATCATCTTGAGAAAACCTCAGCCTTTATGGTTTTCAGGCATCAATAACCCTGGAGACTCCCAATCTAAACCGGCTAACCCTCCTATTTCCTATAACAATGGTGTCATCTCATTGTTTCCAAAGTGAAAGACCGACCGATCACAGTCCCAGAACAGGGTAGCAGCTTCTATCTTTATGTTGTTAGGTTGAATGTGCAGAAGAGAGGGCAGGTTGCCCAAGTGTTTTCTGACGACTATTTTGTCACTGGAGTTAAGATCTTCCTACCAGTTTAGTAGTTTGGGGTGGATATTTGTGACCATGCCGAATCTGGGGACCTCGTGCGTCATTTCTGCAAGACAAACAAGTTAGGCCCTTACCCCCACCAAACTCGACTATTTAACATCAATAATTAGCATGAGCATTTAATTCTCCAAATAAATGCACAGAACGTGAAGGCGTCCGTTTGGGTTCCAGGGAAACCAATGGACTTTGGGCAAGGCTATCTTAAAGGCTAATGTGCGGACAAAACGTTAGCTGTCTAGGTTTGATCATGATGCATGCAACATACAATAGAGTAAGGTTTCTATGGGGTTTTAGACCGGTACCCTTGAGTGGACAACTCAAGGGGGAAGGCACGGAACTGTCCACTACACCGCTAATCGACTAGTTTTACCGCAAATACGCCTTTCCGAATTTAGGGGTAGTAATATTGGAATAGCGCAACCACTCATCGTAAGCGTTGCTAAAGGATTTTTATTTGGCACAAGTGGAATATGAATGCGGAGCGTGATATGCAATAAATAACATTTAAACAAGTAGGCATGTATTTTCACATTGGAAAACGGTAAAGAAAGGAAATACGGCAGTTATAATTGAAAGCAGTTACAAAGAAAACATGAAGAGACGTCAGTTATGTTCATGCAAAATAAATACTTGCGAAATTAAACAGTTAACACATATAACGGGAATAGGAAAGGGAAAAAACATTTAAACAAGAATTGAAAGGTCCAAATTCACAAGATAACCTGTAATGGTGTAAGCCTAGGGAATATCCCCAGCAGAGTCGCCATGCTGTCACGCCCCCCCTTTTTCCTCGCACGGGTCAGGTGCGGAGAGATCGGGTTCATGACATTCTGGACAACTCCTTAAAGGAAGAGGTTTAAAGAAAAGTCGCCACCTAACGATTTTGTGGTGCGTTAGGGAACCTAGAGTAGATAACTCATGAACTAGTTTGCATTACCAGAGATTGGGTAAGGGATTGAAATTATCCTAACGGGAAGGTGTTAGGCACCCCTCAATATCCACAACTGTGGGTCCCAGCCAAGAAGTTTTGTGAATTTGGACAGTAAACAAATAGCAAGTAAGTTTCATATAAGAGGGGATTTCAAATAAATATAGAAATCTTTAAAGGTTTTTAGGAAAACATCAGAGTAAAACATTTGAAAAGAATTGTCCTAGGTTTAAAATAATACAGATCACATCAATGCAATACACGGTAATCACGCCTCGAAGAGGGGCTACACGTGGTATTAGCACACCGGTCATTATATCCGTATTCTACCCTTCCCACCCCGTAGAGGTTATTTAAAGAAGCGCGTACTGGTCACGAAGGCTTATTGCGTGCTATTACCCGTCCCGTTCTATAAGTCCCGGAGGGTGTTTAGCACTACTAAATCCTACAAGGTGAGTACTAGGTTGAACCCCTAGGTTTAAAGGATAAATTCTAAGCGACATATAAAACAATTAGGACTACAAATATAGGCACACATAAGGGCAGATATGAGGCTCACAGATTCCTCCACAGGTAAACACATAAATAGCACGTCTCAAAACAACCATTGTCTCAAAGGCAGGATTTAAAACAAGAGTTTTAAGTTAGAAAACAGTAGGTTTCGACAGGTTTTAGCAAAGGGAAATGATTTTGAAAACTCAATAATAAAAATGGGAAATTCACTTAAAACAGAGTAGTTTTCAGGAAAGAGTGATGGATTATGGAGATCCAGTATATCAAAGGCAGGAGCAGAATTTAAAATGCACAGCAGCTTAGATACTTTTCTTAATAAAACAAATGAATAATTCCAGAAAAGCCAGTAATTGGAAGTGAGGCGGGACCCTTTAAATAAAACAGAGTGACTTCGAAAAAGAGTGACTAACTTTGAAGTCCAGTAGTTCAAAATAGAGCAAGAATCAGTAGTTTAAAGGAATTTTAGTAAAAGGAGAATGAGTGCACAATTTCAAGAACCAGTAATTAAAAAATAGAGCAAGGGTTTAGGAAAAAACAAAATGATTTGCATGAACTTCATAAAAGAGAAATCGTTTAGAAAATCCATCAGTTGCAGGAGTAAAAGTAGTGACAAACAACAAGGTTCTACGGTTTTCAGAAGAGACTAATTAATTTTAAAGATCGCTTTTAATACAGGCAAGACATAAAATAGTTGATTTTAGTTTTAATAAGTATTAGACCTAAGGTTTGCCTAGGCGTCCGTATATATACTAATTATGCACACATTGATTATGAGTCCTGAAGCATGATTTCCAGATGCAAATGCAGAAGCAGTATCATTACGACATATTTTATTATAGTTATTAGCTATGAACATGATTTCTAAAGTAAATAGGAGTACAGTAGAGATGCTGAAGTAAACAACCTAAACATGGTTTCTAATGCATGTCCTAAACATGATACTATTGCACACATAGGTAAACTAAATCCTATGATCATGATTTCTACCCATAATTATATTAAACATGCGTAGTCCCCTCGCATATTCACTATCCTGCCCCATGCATTCGTTTACAAATTATTACAGGCCAAATAAAGGAATTACAGAATTGAAAGGAAAATAAGAAGCTACTTCTATAGAGAGCCTTCAATCAGGCCCATATCTCCCAAGCTCAATCCTTTCGAGTTCATAGCCTTACATGGTCTGGGTGTGGCAAAGCTCCCTAGGGCCTTCGTGCGGTCCTGTCTAATACCAGCACCCAAATATAATTACCAAAGTTGAACAAGTGTAGTGTGGAATTACCAGCCTCAGTGCATCAAAGTTCAGAGGGAACTCATGGGTTCCCTAAGCAAGGCTTACACTGAGGGGGTGGAACCTAGATCTCTAGGAGTAATGTGAAGTGCCAGAAGTGATGTTGAAAAGAAAACAAAGAGTTTTGAAAGAGATTTATTTGAAACATTTCATAAACTAGAGAGTTTGCTTGATAAAAATTGTTTGGAAAAGATAGTGATAAGTAACAGTCTAGAATAACCTTAAAAAGTGCACAAACAGAATCACACAGGTTCAACTACTACAAGCAAGGAGCAGTGGGAGTGGGGACATGTAAAACATATAACTATAGACAACCCAGTAAGGGTATTGGAATGACTTAGACAGGTTAAGAGATTGTTTTCCCTGACATAGCCATTAACCAGACATAAGGAGTCACATAGAGAGGGTCAATAGATTAGGGTCACAACACAATCATGGAAACAACTAATAGATATGGCCAAAACACACATGACAAGAGAGATAATAGGATGCTGAGGATGTATTCTAGTTGCAAGTTTCACAGAAGAACGATAAGTAAAAAACAGACTAAGAACAATAAGAACTGAAACAAGTAGAGAATCATGTTGTTGATGAAGCTTAAAATTTAAAATAAGGCATACCAGTGAAGAGGAAAGCAATCAGAGTGAGAGAGCAAGACAAGAGCACAATGGTTAGCCTTGGGTTATAGCCGGTTAACAGTAACCAAGAGCAAGGAAGATTAGTAGAGTAGAGAACTTTTTGTAACCAAGAGAGAGTTCTAACACAAGTCAGTGTATGTAAGAGAAAGCTTAGAACAGTGTGGATGTTCGTCTCGTTCAATGAAAGAGCAGAAGTATATATAGTTGAAAAGCAAGTAGTAGAATAAGGCAGAAATCACAGTAGCATAGTTAATTAAGGAGCTCAGAATCAATTAATCAGGAAATTAAGGCAAGTACTACCTTAGGTTAAGGGAATTAATTTAAACGGTAAGAATCAATAATATATAAGGCAAGAAGAATCAGTACATGCTTAATAAGGAAGGAATCAATTTAGTTCATCAATTATAACAACTCAAAATCAGTAAAGTAAAAGTCAGAAGTCTTCCCTTAATTAAGGGAGTCATTTCAAACGATAGAGATGAGGCAACAAAATAAGGAAAAAATTCACATGGCAGGAGTACAACAATCAAGGAAACAATTTGAAAAGGCAAGCACAGAGTAAGTAATTGGGACTAGGTTCAGAAGTTTTAATTAACAAAACAATGTCAAGAATTAGTAAACATTATAATTGACCACACAATAAGGAAGGAAATAACTCAGAGGTTGGAAATCAGTAAAGGGGTATCAATCACAAGAGATTAGGGATCCTAAATTAGTACCAATTCAGGAAAAGCCTTATTTATTTAAGGAAATATTGGGAATCAACATGGTATTACTCATAGTCATTCCAGGATTCAAAAAATGTCAAAATAAGCACTGATTTGAACGGGATAAACACACATTAGGCAAGAAGCAATGGAATCAAAGACCAACATCATAGTAAAGTAATAATCATAAATAATCAGGGATTACTCATGGGAAACAGAGATACATACAACTCGGAGGAACAAATCAGTACAGACATACTCAGGGTTAGAATATAGTGCTAAAACTAAAGTTTTAACATAATAAAATCATGATTAAAAGTGGTAAATCGTTTAAGAATATGAGAAAAATCATTTGAACTTTGAGAAATTGTTTAAAGAAAAGTTCTAGAAACCCTAGGTGAAAAACTTGTTTAAAAATGGAAACCTTTGAGAAAAGTGCAATAATACTAGTAATAAGCCTGAATCTAGTGTAGATCTAAGAAAATAGGAAGTTTCACATATTAGGGTTTTCCAGAAAACCTAAGAGAAGATAAAAAGAACCTCGAGCAGCATTAACTCGAGCCTCAGAGGTCGTAACCTTTCTTGAAGTTAAGCTTTTGAAGGCGTGAAGTGCACAGGGGACACCAGGGGTGTGAGTAGACGAGCTCTTGCCCTTCGAGGGCCTTAGGGATGCCATTACCGGTCACATGAGAGCCATGTGAGGCAACGACATGAGGGCTTCATGGTCTCCGGCAAGGGGATGGACGGAGAAGACGGAGAGTTCATCTGAACATGAAGAGACAGAAGTCTCTAGAAGAGACTAGAGAGAGATATATGAGTAGAGAGATGAGTAGAGAGATGAAAAGTATTGAAGGAATGAGACCGGGGAGGGAGGGGGGGGGGTTAGTTGAGTTAATTTAGGAAATTAAATTCTGGGTCGTTGATCTATTTTGATCAATGGCTCAGATAATTTGAGGGGTTGGGTCGGGTAGAGGTCAGGATTTGGGCTGGGTAGTTAGGCTGGTTATGATCAGGTGGGTTGGGGTTAAATGTTGGCTTGAGTACAAGTGGATGGTATAGTTTTACACCAACTGCTCAATTTCTATGTCTCTCGTATTTTCTTGATACAATGACTCACCAGTGATTTTCTCTCTTTCTTCTCTAACTTGTTACACATCAGATTGATACTTTCCTTTTTCAGTGCTTCTCTAACTTCTCTAACTTCAGTGCTTCGTTAATGCCTTCTTCAGTCAATCTTTGATTGATACTTTCCTTTTTTACTTGATTCTGATTTCTTTCCTTGAGTCCCTACCTCAAACATAATTATATTATTTTTTATCATTAAAACTAAAACCTAACAATCTCCCCCTTTTTGATGATGACAAAATAATATGTATAAACACCAGCTAACTTCCCTGTAATTTTACTCCCCCTCAATGGGTTCAGTTGACTCCCCCTCAATTAGTCGACTCATGTACCTGCATGAATTATATCTTTTTTCTCCCCTTTTTGACAACAACAAAGAGGGAATAACACTAAAATAGAGAGTATAGATTATAACCACAAAACAGGCAATATAACTAAGGATGGCATGATCAACATGCAGAGTCATAAAAAACATCCAATTGACTGGTTAACCAGTCCAAAATAGCAAAACACAAAAAACACAAAAAATTGTTTGAGATTTCCACCACTATGACGCAAGAAATAGGTAAGAGTGTTGTAGATGGCCTCCTTTAGACGGTCAAAGGTGGCATTTACTTCAATGGTGACCCCATCAATCCTGTCTTGAACTTCCTTGAAGGCTTTGATTGCATTTTCTCCAAGTCTCTGAATTTTGACCCTTATCTTGGAAACATCCAACCTTGTTTCCTTCGAAATTGTGTGGATGTCACCAACAGTAGACTGAGTGGCAGTAAGGAGATCTTGGATGTTGGTCAGCTTGTTGTCAATGTCATTCAATATTTCAATGATATCAAGATCACTACACTGTGAGGAGAGACAAAGATTTTGACCTTGGAGTCAGGTTGAACATTTTTGACTTCACCACCCTGCTTCTTTACTTAAGAGTCATTTGCACACACATACCCCATACTAGCAAATGCGCTAGAATTGTAGGATTTTGACACAGAGACAAGAGGGTATTCTGAGATGGGGATGTTGTGGCTTCTAAGATGTAAGAGATGGCCATACCATAGGACAGACTGGTGGGATCATCATCACTCTCTATCATGAAATTTATAATCCAGGAGGACAACTTGATCTTGAGTTTGGTCACAAGACAATAAATATAAAAAAATATCTTTTTGAGAGAAGGTAGAGAATGATCCAGTTCGAGGAAGAAGAGTGGTTACAATAATGTGGGCTAAGAAACGAATTTCAAAATTAACATCACTGGGTCCTAACTGGTTTGGGAGAGAATCAAAGGAGCACTCAACAATACAACATTTTTCTTGACCAAAAGAAATTTCAAAATCCTCAGGCCAAGTGTTTTTGAAAAGAATTGGAAAGCCAGAGCACTTACATGAGAAAATTGAGTCAAATGTAGCACAATCAAGAACGATGCGCTTACCCAGAACTAAGGATTCTAACCTATCAGGCTTACTAGAGCAAAGATTTGCATAAAACATTCTCACCAAAGGTTCAGAAACTTTAGGAGGGGGTAAAGAGAGTGTTGACCCAAGTCACTGCATAGTTTTGAAGATTGACAAATGTCTGACCAGTTGAACCAGGTCCATCAGAGCACACATACTTGACCTGACGCGTTGGCACATGAACCGTATATGCATAGGAGATGAATGTGATTGTGAAGTATCAATGAACAAAGAGAGTGTCTCCTAATGCGAAAAGGTTGCAAATTGATAAGAGAATAGAAGTTGAATTCAGCAAGGACAGTAACGAAGGAAGGAAGTTGAGTTTAATACGAACTCTTTCTCCCAGGAAGAGTTGTACCAGAATTGAACGACAAACTCAACAACTGACTCTATAAATAATTGAAGTATTCTTGCTTGAATTAAGAACGCACAAGTGCAGAAGTGAATCAAGATCTGAAAGAAAAATTCCCAGAGATTTTACAAGTAGAGTTACTGTGCGATACAAAGGCTACATACCAGCTAGAAGAACCAGTTCCATCTGTTTGTCATTGAGTCTAGTTGGTTGTAGTAGGCGATTTAATATTGTATCTTTTCAGCTTTCATAGAAGCAATTGTAATAGGTAAACATTTTTCAAGTTAGAGTTAACTTGAAGCTCGTAGAAATTATCTAGAGATTAGTTAATACGAATGGATTAGAGTTAGTCCTAGGATTACAAAAGAGTTTATTTTGTAAGTCTGTTTGGCTCAGAGTTTTAGTGAATAGTTTGAGAAAATCCTACTGAGGAGTAGGTCGTGGTGTTTTCACCTTTTGAGCCAGGTGTTTTCCACGTAAAAATCTCTGTGTTTTTACTTTATTGCTTTTATTATTCCGCAACAGTAGAAGTTGGAACACCAAGAATAACCAAGTTCTTCTAGAGAGACAACACTCAAAAAATTGGATACCACACAAATTAACCTATCTTCTTATGTGGTATTGACGTCTAAAACATCAATTGGTATCATAGCGGGTTATCCTTGAAAGGCTAACACCTTGGAGAAGATCAAGATGAGTGCACCACCTGGAAACTGGGAGGGTCAATCAACTGCAAGGCCACCACTTTTCAATGGCCTGTATTACTCTTGGTGGAAGAGCATGATGAAGGACCACCTGATTGTGGAAGACTATGAACTCTGGGACATAATCACTGATGGTCCTCTAGCTACCATGATGAAGACTGCTGAAGGTATAGATGTACCAAAGACAAGAGCTGACTGCACTACTGAGATTTGAAGAAATGGGAGAGGAATGCAAAGGCCAAAAAGTGGCTAGTGTGTGGACTAGGTCCAGACGAGTACAATAGAATTCAAAGCTGCACCACTGCCAAAGAGATCTGAGATACCTTGCAAGTAGCCCATGAAGGAACACCTCAGGTAAAAAGGTCAAGAGGTACTCTACTATACTCTCAGTATGAAAACTTTACAATGAAAGAAGGAGAGACTATCCAAGAGATGTACACAAGGTTCAAAACCTTGACTAATGAACTGAAGTCTCTTGCAAGAGTCATTCTGAAGAGGACAGGTTGAGAAGATCCTGACAAGGGTCTTGCCTATTTCCTAGGAAAACAAAATCACTGCTATCCAGGAATCCAAAAATATGGCAACCCTGAGATGGGATGAGCTGATTGGAAACCTCACTGTCTATGAACTCAGAAGGCAGGCAATCAAGATGGATGGCCCAAAGAAGGAGAGGAGTCTAGCACTAAGAATCACTGAGGGAGCAGATCTGGAGGAAGATGAGATGGCCATCATTACCAAAGAATTCAGAAACTTTCTCATGAGGAAGAAGGGCATCTCTAGAGGAGGAAACTACGACAAAGCAAAAGCTCCAGAAAGGCTAACCAACGAGGGATGCTACAAATGTGGTAAGACTGACCATCTAATAAAAAACTGTCCTCAGTGGGAAGTAGAATGGAAAAAGGAGAGATATAAAATAAGGAACAAGAAGAAGGAATAGGTCCAACCCAAGAAAACCATAACAAAAGCTATGGTTGCTTCTTGGCGGGAAAGTTCAAATGAAGAATCAGAAGATGGGGAGACTGAAGATCAGGCGCTCATGGAAATTGGAGAATCTGATTAGGGATTACATGAAGAACCAGAGGTTCAAGTGAGAGGAGGCAGCCAAATTTGGTATTTGGATAGTGGCTGCTCAAAGCATATGACAAGGAACATGGAACAGTTCCTTTCACTTGAAAGTCTCAAAGGAGGAAATGTTTCCGTTGGAAACAGAAAGAAAGGTGAAATTATTGGGGTTGGTAAGGTAGGTAAGGATGACACACGATCCATTGAACATGTGTATCTGATAGATGGCTTGAAATATAGCCTGATCAGTGTATCACAACTATGTGATAGAGGTAACCTGGTTGCCTTTACTTCCACAAAATGTTTTGTGCTTAACCTGCTTATAGACAAGATTGTTTTGCATGGAAAAAGAATGAATAAAATCCATGTCATAGACTTGTCCACACTTTCTGAAAATGAACTCACTTTCCTAAGTGTGTTGGATAGTGACCCCCTCATGTGGCACAAACAACTTGGTCATGCGAGTCTGACTCAACTTAACAAACTAGTTCCTAAGGACTTAGTGGTAAGACTTCCTAACATTAAGTTCAAGGAGGACAAAGTTTGTGAGGAAGGTGCAAGGGGGAAGCAGGTAAGGTCTTCTTTCAAAAGTAAGAAAATAGTCAGTACCACCAGGACGTTGGAACTGGTTCATATATATATGTGTGGTCCTATGAGAACTCTGAGCAAAGGTGGTAAGAGATATGTGATGGTGCTAGTTGATGATTATTCAAGGTTCACTTGGACCTTATTCCTGACATCTAAGGATGAAGCATTTGATATGTTCAACTCATTTTTAAAGAAAACTCAAATCAATAAGGACATCAACTAGCATCAATAAGATCTGATCATGGTACTGAATTTGAGAATGCTAAGTTTGGTGAGTTCTGTGATGAACATGGTGTCAATCATAACTTTTCTGCTCCTAGAACCCCACAGCAAAAATGGGGTTGTTGAAAAGAAAAACAGAACTCTTGAAGACATGGCAAGAACTATGCCTCTATCTAGCAAACTACCTCACAGCTTCTGAGCTGAAGCAATAAACACTGCTTGTTACATAATCAATAGATGCATGACCAGACCTCTGGTAGAGAAAACTCCATATGAATTACTTAAAGGGAGAAAGCCCAACATATCCCACCTTAGGGCTTTTGGATGCAAGTGTTTTGTGCATAATAATGGCAAAGATTCCCTAGGAAAATTTGACCCCAGAAGTGATGAGGGAGTATTATTGGGATATTCATCACATAGCAAAGCTTATAAAGTATATAATAAAAGAACTATGTGTGTAGAAGAAAGTGTATATGTTGCTTTGATGAAACTAACACTCTTGCTGAGAGACAGGAACCAGAAAATGAGGAGCTTGGACTGGTGAGAAGCAGTGAAAACATTGAATCAAACATGGAAGATGGAACATATGATGGACTAGGTTCAACTACCCCAAGCAATATGATAGGGAGAATTCAAAATATGCAACCTGGCCCTGATCCTGCTCCACAACAACAAGACACCATGGAATTGTCTAGGAATGAACAACTGGTACTCAAACCACACAAATATTAGAGTTCTCACCCTCTTGAGAACATCATAACAGATTTGACATCCGGAATCAAAACAAGATCATCCTTGAAAAATCTGTGTACGTTTGATGCCTTTCTATCCATGATCGAACCAAAGAACATTGGGGAAGCCCTACAAGATGCTGATTGGATAAATTCCATGCAAGAAGAGCTGAATCAGTTTGAAAGAAGTCAATTATGGAACTTGGTATCCAGGACACTAGACAGATTAGTGATTGGCACCAAGTGGGTCTTCAGGAACAAGCTCTATGAGGATGGAACTGTTACAAGAAATAAGGCAAGACTAGTTGTTCAAAGGTATAGTCAAGAAGAGGGAATTGATTATGATGAGCCCTTTGCCCCAGTGGCAAGACTGAAGGCAATCAGACTTCTTATAGCATTTGCTGCACACATGGAATTCACTCTTCATCAGATGGATGTTAAGAGTGCCTTTCTCAATGTCTATCTGAAGGAAGATGTATTTGTCAAGCAGCCTCCAGGTTTTGAAAGCAAGGAGTAACCTGACCACGTATACAAACTCGACAAAGCTCTGTATGGTCTCAAACAAGCACCAAGATCATGGTACGAACGATTATCAAAATTCCTGCTAGAACACGAGTTACGAGGCAAAATTGATAGTAGCTTGTTCTTAAGGGAAAAGGGTAAGGATCTCTTGGTTGTGCAAATATATGTGGATGATATCATATTTGGGGTGACTTCTGAAAAATTGAGCAAGGAATTTGCTATGCGACTGGGAAGTGAGTTTGAGATGAGTATGATGGGTGAGCTAAACTTCTTCTTAGGCTTGAAAATCAAGCAAAACTCAAATGGAACAATGATCCATCAACAAAAGTATGTGAAAGAATTGCTCAAGAAATTTAAAATGGAAGACTCAAAGGAAATAGACACCCCCATAGCCACAGCTACAAAATTTGATGTGGATGAACCTGGTTCATCCGTTGATCAGAAGCTATACAGAGTAATGGTTGGGTCTTTACTATATCTCACTGCTAGTAGACTTGATATTGTGTTCAGTGTAGGACTGTGTGCTATGTTTCAGGCAAATCCAAAGGAGTCCCACCTCACTACAGTGAAGATAATTTTGATATATTTGAAAGGCACCACTGATTTGTGACTTTAATATCCTAAAGGTAGTAATTTCGACCTTGTAGGATATGTTGATGCTGATTATGCAGGTTTCCTGGTTGACAGGAAAAGTACTTCAGGTATGGCTCACTTTCTAGGCTCATGCCTTGTGTCTTGGGCTACCAAGAAAAAAAATTCAGTAGCCTTATCTACTGCTGCAACTGGATATGTGGTTGCAGCCTCTTGTTGTGCTCAGTTGCTATGGATCAAGAAATAACTCATGGACTTTGGTATAGATGTGGGATGCATTCCTATTTTCTGTGATAACACTAGTGCCATTAGTATGACGAAGAACCCAATTCATCATAAGAGAACTAAGCACATATATGTTAGGCACCATTTCCTAAGGGATAACTATGAAAAAGGAATGATCTCAATTGAATTTTGTGCTACTGATCAACAAATTGCAGATATCTTTACTAAAGCACTGAGTAGGGAGCATTTTGAGAGAAACAGGCTTGAATTAGGGATGATTAAAATCACCTGAAATAACAAAAAAATTGGCTAGAAACACTGACATAGATAATCAACCAATCTAATCATTGCTCAGCATCATGACTTTACTGTCATACTCTCTTGCCATGCATTAATATGATTCCCTGGTTTCTAATCATGTTTCTCTATCTTTGTAAATTGAGGCAAATTAAGGACTTTAACACGATGAAGCTGGTTCATCTCTGCTTGTTCATCTGACTGAGAAGGTACGTGCTCATCTCCATACAATTATTGAACTAATTACAGTCACACATGAGCAGGATTCCATCTATATTTGGTTCATTTCAAATTCTTTGTACTAATCCCTAAATGAACCCGTTCCAAGAAGTCCCATCAGTACTCAATTAGACTAGAGGCAGGGAACTCTTGACTGTCTAATCAATGAAACTCCTACAACTATTAGACTCCCACTTGAATAAATATTATGTCCGCTGTATAATTAATAGCCATATCTTATATAAGGGTCATCATTACTCTTTTCTTCATAAAGTAACCGTCGAACTAAGTTCATCTCACTTTTCTCGAACCCAAAACTGATCACTTTTATTTTCTTCTTAACAAAACTCGTAATCATGTCTTCACCACCATCTGCTTCTTCTTCTTCATCGCCAAATCGTGATTATGATGGAGGTCTCTATGAATCAGATTCAAATTCTCCATCTGTATACAGTTCTCAATTTTCAGAAGAACCTCAACCCCTGAAAATCCTCCTATTCTAGAATCCATATCTAACCCTAACCCAGCCTCCCGTGGTCATCGTGTAAAGGTTCTTGCCAGAAAATCAGTGGCATCTGGGTCCCCTGCAAGATTCTTGGAGGAAATTCTGCAGGCTGAAAGGAAAATAATTCTGAATCATCAAGTGAATCTTTTAAATCAGCCAACGAGGATGAAGCACCTGGTTCATCAAATTCTGAACAAGGTAATCTTGATGTTATTTCTGAATCTGTTAATGTTGAGAATAGGTTTGTTCTGGTTGGGTCGGTAGTTGATGTTGTAGTGCGGAGTAGGCAAAGAAAATTGGGAAAAGATAAATTTCTTGAGGGAGAGGGATTTGGGGAGGATGGTACCACATTGGCTATCTGTGGTCCCATTCCTTAGAAGGTTGGAGAAAATGTCACAGAGTTAGGGGGAAGTGTAATCGAGGAAGCAACGGCAGGTTTAGCAAGCTTGAAGAAAGGAGCAGATGAACCTATTTCATCTGGGGACGAGACGTTAGCTGACAAGCTAAGGAAACTGGGGGAGTCCTATAACCCCCCAAAAATGAGGACTCAGAAGTCCAAGAAGGCTACTAACCCAGTTCCTTCCAAGAAGAGGAAAGCTTCCGTAGCTGCTGATGCTTCTGTTCCTAAGGTGTGTGATACACGTATTGCTGTGAGACAGGAGTAAGAAATGTTTGAGAAGTCTCTGCTAGATAGCAAGAAAAAGAGAGCTGCAAAAGGAAAGGCTAAAGTAGGAGAGCCTGTGGAGCCTGTTGTTGTTGAAGAGGATAAGATGGACCTGGTCCATCATGAGGAGCAGACTGCTCCTGTTGTGGTTGAGGCACCGAAATCAAATAGGGCTAAGGCTTCTTTAAAGAAGTCAGCTACAATGTCTTCCACACCAACAAGAACTATTAATAACTGCCATGGATGTTCCTGTGATTCTTGCTCATTTTGATGTTCCTGTGAAAAAGACTGAGTGGGCTACTACCAAGGACTATTTTGGGAAGGATACTTTGCTGACTTGCGATTATAATGTCAATGTTCCTACAGATGAACCTGGTTCATCTAGGAAGCAGCCTGTCAACAGCAAAGTCAGAACTCTGGTGCAGGAAAGCGAGATCAAGGATATGGAGATCCTTCGTTTGAAATCTCGTTTGATTGAGGTTGAAGTTAAGCGGGATGCTCTCATGGATGAATTAGCAAAAGAGAAGGAAAAGAACGAGGGTGTTCTTAACCAGATGCTTTCTCTTCTACAAACCAAGAACACAACCTCCTCTGCACCTTCCCATCCTTAGGCTGTCCAGAGCTACCAAAACCCCCATTTGACCAGTTGTTCTGTTTCTGTTGTTTTTATTCTGTCTTGCTCATGGTTATGGTTGTTTTTTGTTTTTTTGTATGGTGTTTGATGTTCGTTCCTAATCAATGATTTTTTGCTGTTTTGTTATTGACTTGTCTCAATTTCTTAGATAGCTTACATTTATTGGTTTCTTATGATGATTAATCATGTTTGCACCTGTAGTTGCCTCAATGACCATGAGTAATTGTTAACAACACTGGTAAGTTTATCATTTTGCAAGCTTTTCGATGATGCCAAAAGGGGGAAAACATGTGCTTTTATATTTCAAGTGATATTTATAACCTAATAATGAACCTGGTTTCTCTATGATAAATGCTTAAAAANGGGGGGGGGGGGCTGACGAGTGTTTCTGTAAGATGGAGACGACGAAATCAGAGAAAGGGGTTCAGATTAAGAAGGAAATATTGGCGGTAGAGTATATGAAAGGAAAGCGTGTTAGTGAAGAGTCATGATGATTGGTTTTCCTTTATTGAAATTTGCGATTGATGTGAAAAGAGAGGGAAAAATGGAGGCGGTACATAAATGAGTACACACAACCAAAGTTTGAACATTAGTCATATAAGAAATTAAAAAGATAGATAGGTCCTAATTTTTGAAATTAAGAGAAATAATACCAATTAGATCTCTTAAAAGACAGAATCTATCTTCTAGTAGAGGCTTAGAAAAAATATAAGCTAATTGATCAGTGGTGCAAACAAATGAAAATTCTATATCTCCTTTGATAACATGATCTCTAATAAAATAATTCTTGATGTCAATATGCTTAGACCTAGAGTGATGCACATGATTCTTTGAAAGACATATAACACTAGAATTATCACAAAAAATTTGAATAGGTTTAGAAAATAATTCATAATCACCCAATTGATGAGACATCCATAGTAACTATGCACAAAATTGTTCGATGGCAATGTATTCAGCCTCTGTATTGGATAATGTAACTGATCCTTATTTTTTACTATTCCAAGATATCAAGGATTTTCCCAGTAATTTACGTGCCACTGGTGTTGTTCCTTTCTTCCTTATCACCTGCAAGATCAGCATCTGAAAAACCTTCTAATTTAAAATTGTTAGAGCGTGGATACCATAGTCCATGAGAAGTTGTTCCAATTAGATAACAAATAATTCTCTTTACTGCAGTCAGATGAGACTCCTTGGGAGCTGACTGAAACCTGGTACATTTACAAATACTGAACATAATATCTGGTCAACTAACAGTTAGGTAAAGTAAAGAACCAATCATTTCACGATATTTTGTTTCATCAACGGTATTTTCCTTTTCATCTTTATCAAGATGTTTTGCCGGGCTCATAGGTGTGCCAATAGCTTTAGCACGCTCATGCAAAATTTCTGAATTAGCTCCTTAGTATATTTCGTCTGTCATATGAAGGTTCCTTCTTCAGATTGTTGGATTTGAAGTCCAAGGAAAAATGTGAGCTCTCCCATCATACTAATTTCAAATTCACGTTGCATAAGAGTTGCAAATTCCTTGCACAACAAGGGGTTAGCACTAGCAAAAATAATATCATCAACATAAACTTGAATAATAAGATTACCTTCTGAAGATCTTTTGATGAATATATTAGTGTCTACTTTACCTCTTATAAACCCATGATCAAGTAGAAATGAACTGAGTCTTTCGTACGGTGATCATGGAGCTTTTTTAAGTCCATACAGTGCCTTGGTTAACTTATACACATGATAAGGAAACTTCGAGTCTTCAAATCCAGGAGGTTGTTTTACATATACTTCCTCCTCAATGAAACCATTTAATAAAGCACTCTTGATATCCATCTGGAAAAGTCTGAATTTCTTGAAGGATGCATATGCAAGAAGAATTCGTATTGACTCTAGTCGAGCTACCGGTGAAAAGGTTTCATCATAGTCGACTCCCTCTTTTTGAGAATACCCTTGAGCTACTAATTTGGCTTTGTTTCTTATGACTTTTCCATCCTCGTCGAGCTTATTTCGGAAGACCCATTTAGTTCCAATTACAGTAGCATCTGCAGGCTTAGGCATTAATTTCCATACTTGGTTCTTATCAAATTGATACAGTTCTTCCTGCATGGCCTGGGCGCAACTTGAATCTTTGAGAGCCTCGTCTATCTTCTTTGGTTCAATCTGGGAGATCAAGGCTAAGTTTGACTTCTTTTTGTGAGTTCCTCTGGTTTTCATCCCTTCACTTGGATCTCCTATGATAAGCTTCTAAAGATATTCTGGTTCACTCCTCCATTCATTTGGACGTGTTATGCTTGTAGGAGTAGTTGTCTCTATCTGTGCTTCTGGTTGACTGTTGCTAACTCATCAGTCAACTCTGTTACGTTTTCTACCCTGTTAGTTGACTCTTGGAGATTGCTTAACTATGTTGTTTCTTGATTTTTATCTTCAGCACCTGCAATGATTCCTTTCTCGGCCGAAGTGTTATTCTCATGAAATACTACATATACTGATTCTTCTACAGATAAAGTGCTTTTAGTATAAACTCTAAATGATATACTATTTATAGAATAACCTAGAAAAATACCTTCGTCACTTCTTGGATTAAATTTTCCAAGATTTTCCTTACCATTGTTATGGATAAAACATTTGCTTCCAAAGGTATGAAAGTAGCTTATGTTGGGTCATTAACCTTTCCACAATTCATATGGAATTTTATTTAAGATAGGCCTTATAAGACATCTGTTGAGAATATGGCAGGCTGTACTTACTGCTTTTGCCCAGAAGTGGTTCGGCAATGAATATTCTAGTAACATGGTTCTAGCCATATCTTGTAGAGTTCTATTTTTTCGTTCCACTACACCATTCTGTTGAGGTGATCTTGGGGCTGAGAAATTGTGGGTGTATCCTTGATCATTGTAGAATTCTTCAAATTCTCTGCTCTTAAATTCTCCTTCATTATCACTTTGAATGGTTGTAATAAGATATCCCTTTTCTCGTTCAACTCTTTTAAAGAAGATCTCAAAGTTTTTCAAAGCTTCATCTTTGTGAGATAGAAAAATCACCCATGTAAACGTGAGTAGTCATCAATAATAACAAATGCATAACAATTTCCTCCTATTATAGCAGTTCTAGTAGGTCCAAACAAGTCCATATGAAGTATTGTAAAGGATTAGAAATGGACATAATGTATTTGATTTTGAAAGAGTTTCTAGTATGTTTATCAATCTGACATGCATCACACACATGACTTCTAGAAAAATTGAGTTTGGGAAGAACAATAACTAAATCATGCTTGGATAGTTTATCTATAAGATGCATGCTTTCATGACCAAGTTTCTTATGACACAACCATGGATCATCAGATATGGATGTTAAGAAGATATGACCATCTATATTTCAAAACCATTAAGAATATAGACATTTCCATACCTTTTTCCTGGAAGGATTATTTTACCTGACTCATCTTCAATAGCACAAATTGTTTTCTTAAATTTTACCTCATATCCGGAATCACACAGTTGGCTTGTACTTAGGAGATAGTAGTTGAGTCCATTCACAAGATAGACTTCAGTGATATCACAGTTGTTATTGAATGGGACTGTGCCAGTGGCAACTATCTTTCACTTTGAGTCATCTCGAAATTTAACACTTTCACCATTTATTTTAGTAAACTCTTTGAACATGTTTTTATCACCTGTCATATGACTGGAACACACACTATCTAGGTACCATTTTCCTTTGCAGCTCTTTCTGCGGTGTTCCTACAAAATGTAACAATTACTTTCTCTTAGGTACCCACGCTTGCTTGGGTCCTTGTTGGTTAGTATTACTAAGATTAGGGTTGTATTTGGGTTTCCAAATCCACCCTGGAACATTTGATTTTCGAAAATGACAGAAGGAATATTTACGCCCAATTTTATTACAATAATGACATACAGAAGGTGATCCATTTTTGGATCTTCCACTAGTGCTTATGGACTTTATTCTGGTTGGTCCTTTTTCAGTTGACTTATAAGTCACCTGGTTGGACTTAATAGAATTATGACTGGTGGATTTGCGCATGCCATTGAGTTGCATTTGCAATTCCTGAAATTCTTCTTGAAGAACTTCTTTTTCAATTTCACATACCTCAAGTTTAAGTTTCCAGCCTTTCTTTTCCCTATTGAGTCTCTATAGTCCATTCATCAACTTTTGAGACTCTTTTAAAGTAAGCTCAAGAATATCCTATAATTCATTGTAACTTCCACAGTTATAGGGTCTTACCTCGCTTTTTCACCTCGTGCCATGAAACAATTTTCATTTTAATCCTTGCATTCGTCATTTGAAACATCTTCTTCATCTATCCAGCAACCTGAAAGTTTGCTCATGTCATTTTTCAGGATTGTCATGAAGCAAAAATTTGTTATTTCTTCTGGTTCTGAAACATCTTCATCACTCCATCTTCCAAAGGATTTGTTCTTGCTAAATCCTCTGGTAACTTTTCTTTTTAGATCTGGTCATTCAGCTTGTACATGTCCGTATCTTCCACACTCATAGCATTTCCCATCATTCGTGTCCTACTCATTGTATTTCCTGGTTCCCTTGATGATATTCTTCCTCTTTTTGTGTTTCTGTATCTTCTCATTAGACCATCCATGTTCCTTGATACCATGGAAATCTCTTCCTCGAGGGCTTCAGGATCATCGTTAATGCCATTTTCTGTCCTGTCAGTTGTAGCCTTGAATGGGACTGTTTTCTTCTTTTCTTCCTGGCTTGTTTTCTTGAGATGGGTCTTTTCAAATGCTATGAGATCACCTCAAAGTTCATCATACGATAATTTGTTAATTCAAGTGCAACTACTTTTGTCTGCCAGGTTGTAGGGATACTTCTCAGAATTTTCTGAACTTGATCACCACTTGTATATGGTTTGCCAAAAGCTTTTAGATCGCTAATGAATTTGTTGAATCTTGCAATCATTTCTTCAATGGATTATCCTTCTTTCATCTGGAAGAGTTCGTAATCATGAACTAACATATTGATATGAGTTTCTTTCACCTTGTTGTTTCCTTCATAAGTGACTTCTAGTTTATCCCACATTTCTTTAGCAGTATCACAACTGGATATTTTCTCATATTCTTCTCCACTTATAGAATTATAGAGTATATTTCTAGCCTTAGTATTGACTTGAACAACTGTCATCTGCTCGTCTGTATATTCTTCTATATCTTCTGGATCAGCAGGAGATTGTGCGGCTACAGGCAGTGGATAGTTCCCTTTCTTGATTACTCGCCAAACTTTGACATCGTATGACTTTGCATATATTTCAATACGCACTTTCTAGTGAGAAAAATATTATCCATTGAAATATGGTGGCCTGACTTGTGATGTTCCCTCTTGAAAGAGTGCTCCAATAATTCCTTGGTTTGTCATGATCTTTTCTCATAAGCTGTTAAGCAAGAAGAGTGAGACTAACTCTAATATCAATTGAAAGTACAAGAGGAGGAGTGAATTGCTTATTTTTAAAAATAGTTATTATAAGTTGACTAGTTTACCAATTATTTGACTATAAATAAGAACGAGATAGAAAGAAGTACATAAATAAAATGCAGAAATAAAGTGCAGGAATTAAAGACACCAGAATTTTTATACTAGTTCGGATTCAATGTGAATCCTAGTCTAGTCTCCTTGGGTTGCAAAGGTGTTCTCTTTCAGTGATTGAGTTTCTTGAGAACAAAATGAATGGTGTAGTTTTACACCAACTGATCAGTTTCTATGTCTCTCGTCTTTTCTTGATACAATTCTTCACCAATGATTTTCTCTCTTTCTTATCTAACTTGTTACACAACATATCTAATAGAACTATAATATTTGTTTGAAGTAGAACAAAGAGAGGATAAATGGTTTGATCAAAGTATGTGTCTTCAAGTCTAGAACGATCCTATATATACACTTTCCAGGAGGCCTTTGAATCTGGAGAGATTGCGAACCCCAGAGATTTGATCCTTGAAAGGAATCACAGATTGATTTCATCCTCTGATTTATGTCTTCCTTCATCTTTGATTCTTGATGGCTTAATCATCCTCTAATCCATATCTTCCTTCATCTTTGATTGATTATCTTTTACCGAAACTTCAGTGCTTCATTGTTTCCTTCTTCAGTAAATCTTTGATTGATACTTTCCTTTTTTACTTGATTCTGATTGCTTTCCTTGAGTCCCTACATCAAACACGATTATATTATTTTTCATCATTAAAACTAAAATCTAATAACCTTATTTGTAAAGCTAGCTACGCTCCTGAGTTCTTACGCTTTTATGATGATTAAATTCGCCTCCAATAAATTTCCAATAATCAGTATAAAACGACAATATATGTTACATTAAAAATCTCAAGCTTCTTCACGCTAAATCCTACTAGGTTCGCCCTTGATTCAGACTTGGATTATTTAGAAGTTCTTGAATGGGTTTAAGAGAACTAAAGTTGGTGATATCTCCTAGAATGAGAGAAAAGAGATGCACTGTCTTTTTATACCTAATCTAGAAAATTTCACCGCCCCGCACCGTCCACCGCGCCCGGTGGGACAGTTGGTGCATTCTGGTAAAATGAAACCACCTCTTTATCCTTATGATGTGCTGTCGACTGAATGGTTATGCCAAAAGCTTATTAATTTCTAACTCTATGTGAGAGAAAAGTGTGGGGTGTAACATGGATGGGGAATGGTCTTTAATCCTGCGATAGAACTATATATAGAGCACGTGGAAATTAGTTCTTTTTTAATTTGTTTTAACCTTTTCTTGGCAAGTAAATCGAAACCGATTAAGTGGTGTAATTATCTGATGAACCCCTTTTTGCCTCCTAACTCTAGCACTGTTTATATATATATATATACATATAGTATTCTTTCAGAACTTTTTATTGTCCCAGGGCTGAGACCTTTATTTTGAATATGTTGATTATCCTATACAAGTCATTTTACTATGTAAATATTTAAAAAAAATATTATAATTATAACCTAGTATATAAAGTTACTCTTCTTTAACCAGTTGATGCGTATAACTGTCTATTGGGTCCATCCCATGGTCCATGTGAAAAAAGAGAAATTACCTTTGGCTTTGAGATTTCAAGCCAACCAAATCAACAGTAGAAAAGATTTGGGCAGGCAATTTTTTGTTGATTTCACATGTAGAAGCTGACTTTTGCAGTACATATTGATGTCTTTATGTACATCATTATAGGTATTTTGCAACTATATAAGGTGCCTCTATTTTCATTTGTAATCACACCAAAACAAAGAGAAAGAGAGTGATTTACAGAGTAAGAGGCAAAATACTCTGTAAGGAAAAATATTGAGAGTTTGAGCGGTATTTATAGTGAGGTGAAAAAAATCAAAAGAGGGTTATTCTTTTGAGTGTTTTGTGGTATTGGAGTATTTTACTTGGTACCACAAATTGTAAAATCCTTTCTATAGCGAAAATGAGTTGATCCTCTCGGGCCGTGGTTTTTCCCTTATTGAGAAGGATTTTCCACGTAAAAATCTCGGTGTCCTTGTTTCCCTTATTATTACCGTTGGTTAAAATATTTTAATAATCCACATTTATTATAATTGTATACCGTGAATATTATTTCTGTGGGTGTTAATTTTCCCAACAGCTGGTTTCAGAGCACAAGTTCTGCTCATTCACAAAAATATTATTTACAGTTAATTTTACTCTTTGCCAAAAAAAATGTAAGGAGTAAGCTATGAAGTAACAAGATTCAACGGTAATGATGGTTTCTCCATATGACAAAGAAGGATTAAGAACATGATCATCCAACAAGGGTTTGACATTGCACTAGATGGAAAAGAGGCAAAGCCGAAAACCATGAAAGCCGAGGAACGGGAAGACATGGATAAGAAGGCGGCTAGTGCTATCAGATTGCACTTATCCGATGAAGTACTCAATAATGTCGAGGATGAAAAGATCTATGTGGTATTTGGAAAAGATTAGAAAGTATATACATGTCCAAATCCTTAACAAACAAGTTGCTTTTGAGAAAGCAACTTTATGCCATCCATATGAGTGAAGGTACAAATTTCTTGTCCCATTTAAATATGTTCAATGGATTAATCGCACTCCTGGCAAACCTTGGAGAAATAATCACTGAAGTAGATAAGGCTATCATGCTTCTAAACTCGTTGCCATCTTCCTATGATAATTTGGCAACAACCATCCTTCATGGTAGAGATACCATCGATTTAAAGGAGGTCACATCAGCCATCCTACTCAATGATAAGATGAGGAAGAAGCTCGAAAATCAGAGGCATGCTCTTATCATGGAAAACAGAGGAAAAAGATTTTATAGAGCATCAAGTACCCGTGATAAATCCAAAGCTCATGGAAAGTCCAGGAACTGGTCAAAGGATAGAAATTGCTACAGTTGCGGTCAACCCGGTCACTTCAAAAGAGATTGCCTAAAGAAAGGTCAAGGCGAGAACAGTGGCCAGAAGAATGATGACAACACAACTGCTGCAGTGCACAACGATGATTCGGTGGTTCTTTTCGTTCACGAGGGGGGAGGAATGCATGCACTTAGCAAGCCAAGAGTCAGAATGGGTGGTTGACACAACATCATCCTAGCCACACCGGTAAGAGAATTCTTTTATAGGTACAAAGCAAGAGATTTTGGAATGGTCAAGATAGGAAATACTAATCACTCAAAGATTATGGGGATTGGCGACATTTGTATCAAGACAAATGTCGGATGCATATTAGTTTTAAAAGATGTGCAGCACGTACCGGATTTGTGAATGAATTTGATTTCAGGGATCGCTCTAGATTGAGACGGGTACGAGAATCACTTCGCCAATAGGAAGTGGAGACTCACTAAGGGATCATTGGTGATTGCTAAAGGAGTTGCTCCCTACACATTGTACAAGACAACCCCTGAGATATGTGAAGATGGACTATAAGCGGCTGTAGATGATACGCCTGTAGATTTATGGCACCGGAGATTGGGCCATATGAGTGAGAAGGGACTTCAGATCCTATCCAAAAAGTCACTCATCTCCTTTGCAAAAGGTGCAACTGTGAATTCTTGTGATTATTGTTTATTTGGAAAGCAACACATGGTATCATTTCAAGCAACCTCATGGAAGAAAATCGAATATACTTGATTTAGTATATTATGATGTTTGTGGTCCAATAGATGTAGAATCAATGGGAGGTAACAGATATTTTCTCACATTTCTTGATGATGCTTCACGAAAATTATGGGTTTATTTCATGAGAACCAAAGAATAGGTATTTCAAGTATTTCAGAAATTCCATGCTTTGGTAGAAAGGGAGACAGGTCAAAAATTAAAGCGTCTCAAGACAGACAATGGAGGAGAGTATACTTCAAAGGATTTTGAAGACTACTGCTCAAGCCATGGAACCAGACATGAGAAGACACTTCCTGGAACCCCAAAACACAATGGTGTAGCTGAAAGGATGAATCGCACCATAGTTGAAGAAGTGCGAAGCATGCTCAAAATAGAAAAAAACCTAATTAATTTTGGGGTGAAGAAGCTCGCACAGCCTGTTACTTGATTAACAGAAGTCCATCAGTTCCATTGGAGTCTGACATTCCGGAGAAAGTCTGGACCAACAAAGAGGTGTCTTACTCCCATATGAAAGTATTTGGATGTAAGGTTTTTGCACATGTGCCGAAGGAGCAGAGAACGAAGCTGGATGACAAAGCTATTCCTTGTATCTTCATCGGTTATGGAGATGAAGAGTTCGGCTACAGATTGTGGGACACATAAAGTTAATAACTTTGTTACTACTCCTACTGTACCTGTACGTAACCCTTCCACAGGTGAAGAATGGCGCACGGAAGGCGTAGATGAAGAGGTTGATGAGCGGGGGGAGCACCCTAGTAAAGAGGAATAAGGAGACCAACAACAACAACAACAACAAGGACAACAACCTTTGAGAATATCTGAAAGAGAGAAGGTAGAGTCCACAAGGTATCCTTATTCGGAGTATATTCTCATCACTGATGAAGGGGAGTCAGAGAATATCAAGGAGGTGCTATCTCATCCGGAATAAATCCAGTGGATGGAAGCCATGCAAGAAGAGATAAATTCTCTACAAAAGAATGATACGTACGAACTGGTTGAACTTCCAAAAGGCAAAAGACCGCTCAAGTGCAAGTGGGTATTTAAGCTCAAGAAAGATGGAAATAGCAAGCTGGTCAGACACAAAGCTCGATTGGTGGTAAAAGGTTTCGAATAGAAGAAAGGTATTGATTTTGATGCAATTTTCTCACTTGTTGTCAAAATGACTGTTATTCGAACAATCTTGAGCTTGGAAGCTAGCCTAGATCTTGAAGTGGAGTAGTTGGACGTGAAAACTGCGTTTTTGCATGGAGATTTGGAAGAAGAGATCTATATGGAGAAGCTAGAAAGTTTTGAAGTAAAGGCGAAGAAACACATGGTGTGCAAGTTGAAAAAGAGTCTTTATGGGCTGAAACAATCGCCTAGGAAGTGGTACAAAAAGTTTGACTCATTCATGAGAAGTCAAACATACACAAAGACTTTTTCAGATCCATGTGTATACTATAAGAAATTCTCTAACAGTAACTTTATCATCTTGTTGTTATATGTGGATGACATGCTGATTGTAGGACAAGACAAGAAGTTGATTGCCAAGTTGAAGGATGATTTGTCCAAGTCATTTTACATAAAAGAATTGGGCCTAGCAAAACAAATCCTAGGAATGGAGATTGCCCGAGATAGGACAAATCAAAAGTGGTTGTTGTCACAAACGAAGTATATTGAACGTGTGCTTAAAAGCTTCAACATGATGAGTGCTAAACCAGTTAGCATGCCTCTTGCTGGTCATATGAACTTGAGCAAGAAAATGTGTCCTACAACTAAGGATGATAAAGAAAGCATGGTTAAAGTTCAATATTTCTCTGACGCCAGGAGCTTAATGTATGCAATGGTATGTACTAGACTTGATATTGCTCATGTTGTTGGTGTCGTTAGTAGGTTTCTTGACAATCACAGGAAAGAACATTGGGAAGCTGTAAAGTGGATAATCAGGTATCTAAAAGGAACCTCGGATGAATGGTTGTGTTTTGGAAGATCTGATCCAATCATGAAGGGCTATACAGACGCTGATATGGCAGGTGACATTAATAATAGAAAATTCACTACTGGATATTTGCTTACTTTTACAAGGGGAGATATATCATGGCAATCAAGGTTGTAGAAGTGTGTCACACTCTCTACAACTGAAGCAGAGTACACGTCACGACCCATTTTTACCCCTCTGAAAAGTGTCGTGACGGCACCTAGTCTCTATGACTAGGTAAGCCTATCATTGCTGAAAAGATAAAAAGAAACATAACGATAAAATCCAACAATATAACTTAATAATCAAGGATAGTGCCACTCGGCATATACAATATCATCACCCCCAAAACCCGAAATGTCGCCAGTCACAAGCTACTACAAATCTACATTGCTCTATACAAAATGTCTGAAGAAAACAAGGGAAAATTTCTACGCGGGGGAATTGAAGGGGACTATGAGGTTTGCGGACGCGAGAAGAAGTACCTTGAAGTCTCCTCAAGCAACAACCACGCACTAAACTCGAGGCTGATAGCTCGTATGTGCAGGAAAGGGCATGAGTACATTACAATGGTACCCAGTAAGTGCCAAGCCTAACCTCAGTCGAGTAGTGACGAGGTCAGGTCAGGGCCCTCCGGAGTAAATATAATGAACTAAAGCAGTAAAAGATATAAATATATTCTACAGTAAAATAGTTAAGGAAATTCACAGAAATAACAGTCAAGGGAGTCATCGACTCAGAACAAAGAAACACAACTGGGAAATCTCCCGGGATACCGTCTCGTAGTCCTGAATAATTATGCAGTACATGGGGATCTCCTAGAATACGTAGTCCCAAAGTAAATATGCAGTGCTGGGGGATCTCCTGGAATACGTCCGTAGTCCCAAAGTAAACATGCAGTACATGAGGATCTCTCAGAATACATCCGTAGTCCCAAAGTAAATATGCAGCTCAACAATGACATGACAATTATAGCATCGAAGTTTACAGTTTAGACTAAATGCAACCAGGGAAAACATGAATCTACTTAAACATGTTGCACTGAAGTTCAAATAGACAGTCAGAACACGTAGGCATGCTTTCCAAATCTAAAGAAGGTAATTAGACATAGTAGTGCAGTTTAACCAAAGGAAAACCGTTTATGATTTAGAGGAAAAACGAGATTTTTACAATAATAGCCCGTGTACGTACTCGTCATCTCACATACACAGAACTCAGACATCAAATAGTACCAAACATCCTAAGGGGAAGTTTCCCCACACAAGGTTAGGCAATCCACTTATCTCGAACCACTTAAATCAATCCGAAACCACGCTCTTGCCACGAGTATCCAACTCCGAATTGCCCAAATCTAATCAAACCAATTGCATAATGTAATATAACTACAAGTAACTACTTTAGCTAATGAATTCGAAGCTAAGGCAAGAAAATAGAGAAAACGTCCAAAAAGTCTCCCTAGGCCCACGACTCAGAATCGGGTAAAAGTCACAAATTACGAACCCCCATTCACCCACGAGTTCAACCATACTAGTTTCACTCAAATACGAATTCAAATCGACATTCAAATCTCAAAAATTCAAAGTAAAAATCAGATGATGAAATCATTGATAAATTAATGTATATTAACCAAATCTGAGTTAGAATCACTTACCCCGATGAATTTCTTGAAAAAGCCACGAAAAATCGACACAAACCAAGCTCCCTAGGTCCAAAATGTGAAATAATGCCCTAAACCTCATTTATACAGTGTATCCTCTGAATTCCCATTGTGCGGTCCGCACAATTCCAAGTACGGACGCACATCCCAGCTCCTGCGGTCGCATAAAAATGGTGCGGCCGCACCTTTTGGTGGATGCACTGTCACACTTTAGTATTTTGGCCATAACTTTCTCTACAGATTACCAAATTATGTCTTCTTTATCTTTCTGGAAACTAGACACTAAGGGATACAACTTTCATTTTTGAATCATCTCAAAAGTCTTTGTACATTAAAAGATATAGGCTTTCGAAGTCGGACCAACGGATCTGCATAACTTTCCCAATAGTGCGGCCGCTGAAAAAATGTGCGGCCCGCACCCCTTCTTCGCCGTCCGCAAAAATCTGCTGAGGTCTGCATTTTCAAAGAACCAAAACAATACCAGAGTTCTGAAAATGCTCGGACTAGCTCAAAGCTCACCCCGAAACACACCCGAGGCCTTCGGAACCTCAGCCAAAGGTACCATCAAGTCCTAAAATTCCATACAAACTCAATAGAGCCCTCAAATCACATCAAACAATAACAAAAACATGAATCACACACCAATTCAAGCTTAATGACCTTGGAACCTCAAACTTCTATAACCGATGCCAAAACCTATCAAATCACGTTCGAATAACCTCAAATTTCACACACAGGTCACAAATGACACTACGAACCTACAACCACTTCCGAAATCCCGTTCCGGGCTCGATATCAAAATTTCCACTACCGACCGAAATCGTCAAAAATCCAACTTTCATCAATTCAAGCCTAAATCTACAACGGACCTTGGAAACACATTGTGATTGTGCTCCTAAGTCCAAAATACCCAACGGAGCTAACGGAATTGACGAAATTCCGTTCTGGAACCGTCTTCACACAATTCTAACTACGGTCCAAATTCTAAGACTCAAGCTCTCATTTAGGGACTAAGTGTCTCAAAACACTCCGAAACTCCCAACCAATCATCCTGGCAAGTCACAAAGGAAGAAATAGATATGGGGAAAGCAGTTTTTAGGGGATCGAGGCTCTAACTCTCAAAACGACCAACCGAGTCATTACATCCTCCCTCTCTTAAAATAATCGTTCTTCCTCGAATGAGTATAAAGAAATACATGAAGCTGTGAAAAGATGAGGGTAACGGCTGCGCATATCCTGCTTGGTCTCCCAAGTCGCCTCATTGACCGGATGAACCCTCCACTGGACCTTCACTGAAGTAATGTTCTTTGACCTGAGCTTTCTCACCTGCCTGTCCAAAATAGCTACAGTCTCCTCAACATAAGATAGATCCTGCTGGACTGAGCTGAAATCCAATACCTGAGTCAGATTATCATGATACTTTCGGAGCATAGAAATATGGAATACAGGATGGACTTCTGCCAGGCTGGGAGGTAAGGCAAGCTCATACGCAACCTTCCCAACACGCCGCAATATCTCAAAGGACTAATGTACCTCGGGCTCAGCTTTCCCTTATTCCCGAACCTCATGACGCCCTTCATAGGCGATACCCGAAGCAAGACCCGCTCTCCAACCATAAATTCCAAATCCCGAACCTTCCGATCCGCATAACTCTTCTGTCTAGACTGGGCTGTGCGAAGTCTATCCTGAATAACCTTCACCTTATCCAGGGCATCCTGGACCAAATCTGTACCCAACAATCGTGGCCTCGCCCGGATCAAACCAACCCATTGGGTACCGACACCGCCTACTATACAAGGCCTCATAAGGTGCCATCTGAATGTTGGGCTGATAACTGTTATTGTAGGAAAACTCTGCAAGTGGAAAGAATTGGTCCCATGACCCTCCAAACTCCATCACACAAGTATGGAGCATATCCTCTAGAATCTGAATCGTGCGTTCGGACTGCCTGTCCGTCTGAGGGTGAAAGGATGTGCTCAGCTGTATCCTAGTACCCAACTCCTATTGTATGACTCTCCAGAACCGTGATATGAACTTTGTACCTCTGTCTGAAATGATGGATACTGGGATACCATTAAGGCGGAGAATCTCTCTGATATAAATCTCCGCCAATCTCTCTGAGGAATAAGTAGTCAACACTGGGATAAAATGAGCTGACTTGGTCAGCCGATCCACGATCACCTAAATAACATCAAACTTCCTCAAAGTCTGTGGGAGTCCAACTACAAAGTCCATGGTGATCTGCTCACACTTCCACTCTGGGATCTCTAACCTCCGAAGCAGCCACCCGGTCTATGATGCTCATACTTAACCTGCTGACAGTTGAGACACTTGGATACAAACCAAACAATATCCTTCTTCGTCCTCCTCCACCAATAATGCTGTCTTAAATCCCGTTACATCTTCATGACACCCGGATGGATGGAATACCGCGAGCTATGGGCCTCCTTAAGAATCAACTCCCGAAGCCCATCTACATTGGGCACACATATCCGGCCCTGCATCCTCATCACGCCATCATCACCAATAGTCACATCTCTAGCATCACCTCGCCGAACTCTGTCCTGAAGAACTAGAAGATGGGGATCATCATACTAGCACTCCCTGATACAGTCGTAGAGAGAAGATAGAGTGACCACACAAGCCAATACTCGGCTCGACTCTGAAATATCCAACCTCATGAACTGACTGGCTAAGGCCTGAACATCCAATGCTAAGGGCCTCTCTGCTGCCGGAAGATATGCCAAACTCCCCAAACTCTCTTCCCGGCGACTCAAGGCGTCAGCCACTACATTAGCCTTCCCCGGGTGGTACAATATAGTGATATCATAGTCTTTAAGTAGCTCCAACCACCTTCACTGATGAAAATTAAGGTCCTTTTTGTTGAATAGGTGCTGCAAACTCCGGTGATCAGTGTAGATATCACAAGGAACACAGTACAAATAATGACGCTAGATCTTCAGGGCGTGAACAATAGCTGCTAACTCGAGATCATGGACATGGTAGTTCTTCTCATGCACCTTCAACTGTCTAGACGCGTAGGCAATCACCCTATCATCCTGCATTAACACCACTCCAAGGCCAATCCTCGAGGCATCACAATAGACAGTGTAAGAACCTGAACCTGTAAGCAATACTGATACTGGGGTTGTAGTCAAAGCTGACTTGAGCTTCTAAAAGCTCTTCTCATACTCCTCGGTCCACCTGAACGGAGCACCCTTCTGGGTCAACCTGGTCATAGGTGATGCAATAGATGAAAACCCCTCTGCAAAGAGACAGTAGTACCCCACCAAACCAAGGAAACTGCGGATCTCCGTAACTGATGATGGTCTAGGCCAACTCTGCACTGCCTCCACCTTCTTCAGATCTACCTTGATGCCATCACAAGACACTACGTGACCCAAGAATGCCACTGAATCAAGCCAGAATTCATACTTAGAAAATTTTGCATATAATCTCTTCTCCCTCAAAGTCTGAAGCACGGTCCTCAGATGCTGCTCATGATCTTCCCGAGACCAGGAATACACCAGAATGTCATTAATAAACACAATGATGAAAGAATCAAGATAAGGGTGGAATACACTGTACATCAAATGCATGAAGGTTGCTGGGGCATTGTCAGCCCAAATGACATGACAAAAAACTCTTAATGACCATATCTGGTCCTAAAAGAAATCTTCGGGATATCCGGCTCTCGAATCTTGAAGTGACGATAACCAAAATGCAAGTCAATCTTGGAAAACACCCTGGCACCCTGTAACTGATCAAATAAATCATCGATGGGAGGCAAAGGATATTTGTTCTTCAGTGTACACTTGTTCAGCTGGCGATAATCAAAATACACATACCCATAGAGCCATCATTTTTCTTTACAAATAAGACCGGAGCACCCCAAGGAGACACACTGGGCCTGATGAAACCCTTATCAAGCAACTGCTCCTTCAACTCAGGAGGGGCCATACGGTAAGGAGGAATAGATATGGGCTGAGTGCCCGGTAATAAATCAATGCCAAAATCAATATCTCTATCAGGCGGCATGCCCAGAAGACCATATGGAAACACATCAGGGAAGTCCCTCACTATTGGAACTGACTCAACTGTAGGGGTATCAATACTGACATCTCTCACATAGGCCAAATATGCATCACACCCCTTCTTAACCATTCGCTGAGCCTTAAGGAATGAAATGACCCTGCGGGGAGTATACTCTAAGATACCTCTCCACTATAATCGCCGTAAGCCTGGAATAGCCTACGTCACGGTCTTAGCGTGATAATCAAGAATAGAATAATGGGGAGAAAACCAGTCCATGCCCAAGATAACATCAAAATCTACCATATTGAGTAATAACAAATCGACTCTGGTATCAAAACCACTAAGAGAAATCACACAACTGATATACACGGTCCACCACAAGAGAATCTCCCACAAGAGTAGATACATAAATATGGGAACTCAATGAATCCCGAGATTTCCCCAAATGTGGAGAAAAATAAGAAGACTCATATGAATACGTAGTGTCTGGGTAAAATAATACTGATACATCTCAATGGCAGACATGGAAAATACCTGTGACGACTGAATCTGAAGTGACGGCCTCTGAATGGGCTGGAAGGGCATAGTACCTGGCCTGACCTCCCCCTCTAGGGAAACCTCGACCTCCCGCACCTCCACCTCGAGCCGTCTGAGTAGGTGGAGTGCAACTGGGGTTGGAAGAATGGCTGGAGGACCCGGTGGAGCACGTGAGGGCTGATAGGTCTGTGGAGGTGCACCCCTCCCGACTCTAGGTCAATCCCTAACCATGTAACGAGCATGACCACACTCAAAATAATCCCTCAGAGGACGCGGTGGCTAAGACAGACTCGGACCTGGCCTACTGGATTGGCCGGTAATAACACCTCGAGCAGGAGGCACACTAGATACTGTCGGTGCATAATAAGGCTCCTACGGTCTAGGAAAATCTGGAACACTGCTGGCTGCTAGAAGAGCTGAATGAATAGGGCGACTCGAAAAACCCCTACCATGGTGCACTACTGGCGCACGAGCTCCTGAAAAATGACCAGTATCTTGAGACCTCTTGCCTCCCTCTCCTCTCTGTCTCGAGCAAACATGCCCTCCACTTTCCTAGCAATACTCACTGCCTGTTGATAAGTGATATCCATATCCAACTCCCTGGCCATACTGGTAAGAATACTGGGGTGAATCCCCTTAATGAAGCGACGAACCCTCTCTCTGACTGTAGCAACCAAGCTGGTGCATGTCGAGCCAACTCACTAAAACAGACTGCATACTCCGACACAGTCATAGCACCCTGGCGCAACTACTCAAACTCTACACGCCAAACATCCATGAGGCTCTGAGGGACATACTCATGCAAGAATATATATGAGAACTGAGTCCAAGTGAGTGAGACTGCCTTGTCCGCACTACTCAGCTCATAGGCACGCCACTACTGATATGTGGCTTCTCTCAGCTGGAAAGCAGTAGTACCTTGAATTTTCCTCAAGCATCAACCATGCACTAAACTCGAGGATGATAGCTCATACTTGGTTATGCACACGAAAAACATATGCAGGAAAGGGCATGAGTACACTACAATGGTACCCAGTAAGTGCCAAGCCTAACCTCGGTCGAGTAGTGACGAGGTCAGGTCAGGGCCCTACCGGAGTAAATATTATGAACTAAAGCAGTAAAAGATATAAATATATTCTACAGTAAAATAGTTAAGGAAGTTCACAGAAATATTAGTCAAGGGATCCCTCGGCTCAGAAAAAAGAAACACAACAGGGAAATCTCTCGGGATACCGTCCTGTAGTCCCGAATAATTATTTAATACAGGGGGATCTCCAGGAATACGTCCATAGTCCCAAAGTAAATATGCAGTGCTGGGGAATCTCCCGAAATACGTGCGTAGTCCCAAAGTAAATATGCAGTGCTGGGGGATCTCCCGAAATACGCCTGAGTCCCAAAGTAAATATGCAGTACAGGGGGATCTCCCGGAATACATCCTTAGTCCCAAAGTAAATATGCAACTCAAAAATGAAATGACAGTTATAGCATCAGAGTTTACAGTTTACACTAAATGCAACCAAGGAAAATAGGAATCTACCTAATCATGCTGCACAGAAGTTCAAATAGACAGTAAGAACACATAGGCATGCTTTCCTAATCTAAAGAAGGTAATTAGACATAGTAGTGCAGTTCAACCAAAGGAAAAGTATTTATGATTTAGAGGGAAAATGGGATTTTTACAACAATATCCCGTGTACGTACTCGTCACCTCACGTATGCGGCGCTCAGACATCAAATAGTACCAAACATCCTAAGAGGAAGTTCCCACACAAAAGGTTAGGAAATCCATTTACCTCGATCCGCTCAGATCAATCCGAAACCGCGCTCTTGCCACGAGTATCTAACTCCGAATTGCCCAAATCTAATCAAATCAATTGCATAATGTAAATATAACTACAAGTAACTACTTTAACTAATGAATTTGAATTTAAGGCAAGAAAATATGAAAAGCGCCAAAAAAGACTCCCCGAGCCCATGACTCGAAATCGGATAAAAGTCACAAATTACGAACACCCATTCACCCACGAGTCCAACCATATTAGTTTCACTCAAATCCGACTTCGAACTGTCATTCAAATCTCAATTTTTTTTTAAAGTTTCTACAATTTCCCCAAATTTCCACCTCAAAGTACTAATAAGATGATGAAATCATTGATATATTCATGTATATTAACCAAATCTGAGTTAGAATCACTTACCCTGATGAATTTCTTGAAAACCCCACGAAAAATAGACACAAACCGAGATCCCTAGCTCCAAAATGTAAAATAATGCCCTAAACCCCGTTTATATAGTGCATCCTCTGAACTCCCACTGTGCGGTCCGCACAATTCCAAACGCGACCGCACATCCCAGCTCCTGCGGTCGCATAAAAATGGTGCGGCCGCACCTTTTGGTGGCCGCACTATATATTTTAGTATTTTAGCCATAACTTTCTCTGGACACGAAGGGCTACGACTTTAGTTTTTGAATCATCTCAAAATTCCTTGTGGATCAAAAGATATAGGCTTCCGAAGTCGGACCAGCGGATCTGCAAAACTTTCCCTGGAGTGCGGCCACGGCAAAATATGTGGTCCACACCCCTCCTTCACGGTCTGTGAAAAACTGTTGAGGTCTGCATTTTCAAAGCACCAGAACAATATTAGAGATCCGGAAATAACCCGACTCGTTCAAAACTCACCCGAAACACACCCGAGGCCTCCAGAACCTCAACCAAAGGTACCATCAAGTCCTAAAATACCATAAAAACTCAATCAAGCCCTCAAATCACATCAAACAATAACAAAAATATGAACCAAACACCAATTCAAGCTTAATGAACTTGAAACCTCAAACTTCTATAACCGATGCTGAAACCTATCAAATGACGTCCTAATGACCTCAAATTTAACACACATGTCACAAATGACACTACAAACCTACAACCACTTCCGGAATCCCGTTCCAGGCTCGATATAAAAATTTTCACTACCGGCCGAAATCGCCAAAAATCCAACTTTCGCCGATTCAAGCCTAAATCTACAACGTACCTCCAAAACACATTCCGGACGCACTCCTAAGACCAAAATCACCTAACGGATCTAACAGAGTTGACGAAATTCCATTCCAGAATCGTTTTGAACAGTTCCGACTACGGTCCAAATTCTAAAACTCAAGCTCTCATTTAGCGACAAAGTATCCCAAAACACTCCTAAACTCCCAACCAATCATCCCGACAAGTCACCACTTATCAAGGAATATTTTTTTTCACACCAATAGAACTATTTTTTCCTTTTTTTTTATTTTATTCATGTGACTCTTACTTTTTCAAAATCGTTCACCTTTATCCTTATTTCATTAGTCACTCAAAAGCCAAACCAACCACCCCACACTTTAACTTTTACACAATTCATAACAATTCAAGTGCTCATGAATTAAAAGGTTCAAATAGATAGTTAATTCAAATAAATGGGTAAGGCTTGTAATGTGGTTGCCAAAGAAACAGGATTACAGGCTCAAAGGGGTTAACTACGATACATAACAATTACGCGGTTACAATATACATATCTGGCTCAACAAAGAAACGCCTATATCACTTCCAAGACTGAACAAATCTACTATTTCGCTTTGCAAACATACGGAGCAAGTTATAGTCATCAAATGCAATGCACAGAATAACACACAACCTCACACACACATGACACTTAACTCACTTAGGATTGGATTCATCAAGACACTCTAGTCAAAGCAGTTAAGCAAATTTAAAATCATACAATTTAAAAAACTTATACAAGAGTCAAAAACTGAGCCTAAGTGTCACAACCAAAGTACTCACTATTCTCAAGGCATAACAAAGTCAAGAGATATTGTTTCAATTCAAAACACAACACAATGGCTCCTATTCCTAAAAAAAATTAACTACACCGGTTCAAACAAAACCCTTGGAAAAGAACTGCGACACAAAGAAAAATCAAGGGGGAATTTCTACACTACCTAACAAAAGAAAATCTTTTTTTTTTCTTTCGACTTAAATCTCTCAAGAAAATTTTCTAATAGATCCATCGTCGGAAAATGTCCATTTTTTTTCTATTTTTGTAAAAAAAAGTAAATTATTCCCGGCAACGGCGCCAAAATTTGGTCACGCCCAACTACGCCTTATAAAAAGGACTAAGCGGTCGTTGCAAATATATTTCGATTTACAAGTCCGGAGTCGAATCCCACAGAGAACTAAGGCTTAGCTACAGTTTTTCACTATCATCAAGAATAAAATCTTGAACAATTCCTAACTAATAGATATTAAGATTCTTGTGTTTAACTAACTAACTAACAAATTAAAATAGTAAATTAATACTAAAGATACTACGGGTTGGAGAAAAGATTAAGGAGGTCTAGAGTTATGATTTCCCCAATTGTTGGAATCCTTCCCGCTACGTCTTCTATAATATTGCCTAAGTATTCTCTACCGATCATGAGCTCTCTGCGTGTTGTAATTCTCTCCCTAGTAACTAAACCAATTTAGTAGACATATTATCCCGAATTACTCTAGCTGGCATTAAGTACGACTCACTTAGATCGCACCCAAGGTTTCGTTATCCCTAATGCCACCTTTAAACCCTTCGCTATTGGTCCCTCATATACGTCGGGAGTGATGTTGTTCAACAACGACCTAAAGATGCACTCTCTCCCGAGTAATACATACTAAATACACACAGTTAATTGAGATATCTTCAACCAACCACAATATAAACGTAGTTGAACAAGTAGATAAATCCAACGGTTCAATTATATAAAAATATAACAAGAATTTATCCTACAAAAGGTTCCATCAAAACCCTAGATAACAAATTAGCTATTCATAATAGTATGTAAAAATGCAATACTAAAAGTCCTAACCAACAATGAAAAATAGGAAGAGGAAGGAAAAACTCGTAGAAGAATTCCCCGCCTTGCTCCTATTGTGTCTCTACCTCCTTAGGTCGAATATATGTCAAAAGTATGTCCAACCTCCTCAAAATACCATTTTTCCATGTATATATACCAAGTAGGGTCGGGCAAAAATAATTATAACTTCTACAATGCAAAAAAGGACACTTTTCCCGGGCAAGACGTGCACGGGTGCGCTCCAACCGCGCTCAGGCCGCGCATATCGACAAGTATTCTGCCCCATTTGCTCGGTCAGTGCGCGACCACGAACTTTACGCGCACTTTTCACCCATTTTAGTTTGTAATTTGGGAAAACGTAAAACATAAAAGTTGTATCCCTGTGAGTTAGCTTTCCACCCATATATTACATAGCGTAAATGGAGTTTGGAGCAAAGAATTATGTCTATTTTACTAGACAGTGCATAATATGCCTACTCGAGTCTTTGTTTGTTCTTAACTATCAAATTTGACCCCTTAACACGATTCCGGCTTAATTCCTTGGGCTTTTACTTAGATTTCAAAGCTCCAAATCACTTGAATTAATTTCATAACATCTATATAGCTCGGAATCGCTCCTATATAGAACTTAAAATCATATAATTTAAAGAACTTATACAAGAGTCAAAAACTAAGCCTAAGTGTGACAACCAAAGTACTCACTATTCTCAAGGTATAACAAAGTCATAGATATTGTTTCAATTCAAAACACAACACAATGGCTCCTATTCCTAAAAAAAAACTAACTACACCCGGTTCAAAGAAAACCCTTGAAAAGAACCGTGACACAAAGAAAAACCAAGGGGGAATTGCTACACTACCAAACAAAAGAAAATATTTTTGTTTTTTTATTCTTTAGACTTAAAGCCCTCAAGAAAATTGTCTAATAGATCCATCGTCTGGAAAAATATAATTTTTTCTATTTTTGTAAAAATAATAAATTATTCCCGGCAATGACGCCAAAATTTAATCACGCCCAACTATGCCTTATAAAAAGGACTAAGCGGTCGTTGCAAATATATTCCAGTTTACAAGTCCGGAGTCGAATCTCACAGAGAACTAAGGCTTAGCTACAATTGTTCACTATCATCAAGAATACAAGCTTGAACAATTCCTAACTTATAGATATTAAGATTTTTGTGTTTAACTAACTAACTAACAAATTAAAATATTAAATTAACACTAAAGATAATACGGGTTGGAGAAAAGATTAAGGAGGTCTAGAGTTATGATTTTCCCAATTGTTGGAATCCTTCCCGCTACGTCTTCTATAATTTTGCCTAAGTATTCTCTACCGATCATGAGCGCTCTGCGTATTGTAATTATCTCCCGAGTAACTACCACAATTTAATAGACATATTCTCCCGAATTACGCTAGCTGGCATTAAGTACGGCTCACTTAGATTGCACCCAAGGTTTCGTTATCCCTAATCCCACCTTTAAACCCTTCGTTATTGATCCCTCATATACGTCGGGAGTGATGTTTTTCAATAACGACTTAAATATGCACTCTCTGCCGAGTAATACATACTAAATAGGTAGAACTAATTGAGAGCTCTTCAACCAACCACAATATAAATGTAGTTGAACAAGTAGAGAATTCCAACGGCTTAATTATATAAAAACATAACAAGAATTTATCTTACATAAGGCTCCATCAAAACGCTAGATAACAAATTAGCTATTCATAATAGTATGTAAAAATACAATACTAAAAGTCCTAACCAACAATGAAAAATAGGAAGAGGAAGGAAAAACTCATAGAAGAATTCCCCGCCTTTCTCCTATTGTGTCTATGCCTCCTTAGGTCGAATCTGTGTCAAAAGTATGGCCAACCTCCTCAAAATACCATTTTCCATGTAAATATACGAAGTAGGGTCGGGCCCAAACAATTATACCTTCTCCAATGCAAAAAGGGACACTTTTCCTGGGCAAGACGTGCGCGGGCGCGCTCCAACCGCGCATATCGACAAGTATTCTGCCCCATTTGCGCAGTCAGTACGCGGCCACGAACTTTCCACGCACTTTTCACCCATTTTAGTTTGTAATTTTGAAAAACGTAAACCACAAAAGTTATATCCCTGTGAGTTAGCTTTCCAACCATATATTATATAGACCAAATGGAGTTTGGATCAAAGAATTATGTCTATTTTACTAGACGGTGCATAATATGCCTACTCGAGTCTTCGTTTGTTCTTAACTATCAAATTTGACCCCTGACGATCCCGGCTTAATTCCTTGGGCTTTTACTCAGACTTCAAAGATCCAAATCAGTTGAATTAATACCATAACATCTATATAGCTTGGAATCACTCCTACAAGGCATAAAATAAAGTTAGTGCAACACACTAGCATTTAAAGCTCAAACTCAATTAAAGTGGAGTAACTTAGAGTGTAATAAGCGACTAAAATACACAATTATAGCCTACATCAATACCGCACACTTAAACCATTGCTCGTCCTCGAGTAATCGAACTACACTTTATATAGACACGACCTTTTTTTTTCAAACAATTCTCCTAACTCATCACACCAAGAATATTTAAAATAGACTAAGCACAAAAGCGTAACATCTTCACCTCAAGATTTGACTCACAAGTACCACGCATTATTCACAACTCACCCACTTACTCTAACTTAGAGGTCACTGCCATTACATTTCCTTCATGAATCAAGTGCCCTCACACAACAAAAGAGAGTAGTTCCACAAAATAAAATTTAAGAACAGTTACGAACTCAAGATAGAAAGAATTCACGCACTCTCAGAAATAACATTCATATGCCACAAAAAATGCACCACAGGTTTGCCCGTAGTGTACTACTCTACTACTCGAGCTTTTTCATTCTAGGATCAAGTAGGAATTTATTTGGTTGTAATGTAGGCTGCGGGACAGGTAGGATACATTTAGATATAAGAGTGACTACACCTCCCTAAGCACTTTAATACATATACTTTAACATTCAAAATCCATACTTATGTCAAACCAAACTCCGCCTTCACATCAATGTATTTTTACCCCATACTTCGTAAAGCACAATTACATCAAGAGTCACCACTTATCAAGGAATATTTTTTTTTCACACCAATACAACTATTTTTTCCTTTTTTTTTTTTCAAGTGACTCTTACTTTTTTAAAACAGTGCACTTTTCTCCTTATTTCATTAGTTCCACTCAAAAGCCAAACCAACCACCCCACACTTTAACTTTTACACAGTTCATAACAATTCAAGTGCTCATGAGAGGTTAAAAGGTTCAAACATATAGTTAATTCAAAAAAATGGGTAAGGCTTGTAATGTGGTTGCCAAAGAAACAAGATTACAGGCTCAAAGAGGTTAACTACGATACATAACAATTAGGAGGGTACAATATACATATCTGGCTCAAAAGATAAATGCCTATATCACTTCCAAGACTGAACAAAACTACTATTTCGGTTTGCAAACACACGGGACAAGTTCTAGTCATCGAATGCAATGCACAGAATAACACACAAACCTCACACACACATGGCACTTAACTCACTCAGGATTCGATTCATCAAGACACTCTAGTCAAAGCAGTTAAGCAAATTTAAAATCATACAATTTAAAGAACTTATACAAGAGCCAAAAACTGAGTCTAAGTGTCACAACCAAAGTACTCACTATTCTCAAGGCATAATAAATTCAAAAGATATTGTTTCAATTCAAAACACAACACAGTGGCTCCTATTCCTAAAAAAAAAAACTAACTACATCCGGTTCAAACAAAATCCTTGGAAAAGAACCGCGACACAAAGAAAAACCAAGGGGGAATTGCTATACTACCTAACAAAAGAAAATATTTTTATTTTTTTATTCTTTAGACTTAAATCCCTCAAGAAAATTGTCTAAAAATCCATCGTCGGAAAATGTCTAATTTTTTCTATTTTGTAAAAAAAATTATTCCCGGCAATGACGCTAAAATTTGATCACCCAAATACGCCTTATAAAAAGGACTAAGCGGTGGTTGCAAATATATTTCGGTTTACAAGTCCGTAATCGAATCCCACAGAGAACTAAGGATTAGCTACAGTTATTCACTATCATCAAGAATATAAGCTTGAACAATTCCTAACTTATAGATATTAAGATTCTTGTGTTTAACTAACTAACTAACAAATTAAAATAGTAAATTAACACTAAAGATGCTACGGATTGGAAAAACTATTAAGGAGGTCTAGAGTTATGATTTCTCCAATTTTTAGAATCCTTCCCGCTACGTCTTCTATAATTTCTCCTAAGTATTCTCTACCGATCATGAGCGCTCTGCGTGTTGTAATTGTCTCTCGAGTAACTACCATAATTTACTAGACATTTTCTTCCGAATTACGCTAGCTGGAATTAAGTACCGCTCACTTAGATCGCACCCAAGATTTCGTTATCCCTAATCTCACCTTTAAACCCTTTGTTATTGATCCCTCATATACGCCGGGAGTGATGTTGTTCAACAACGACTTAAATATGCACTCTCTCCCGAGTAATACATATTAAATATGCACAACTAATTGAGAGCTCTTCAACCAATCACAATATAAATGTAGTTGAACAAGTATAGAATCCAACGGCTCAATTATATAAAAATATAACAAGAATTTATCCTACAAAAAAGTTCCATCAAAACCCTAGATAACAAATTAGCTATTCATAATAGTATGTAAAAATACAATACTAAAAGTCATAACCAACAATGAAAAATAGGAAGAGGAAGGAAAAACTCGTAGAAGAATTCCCCGCCTTTCTCCTATTGTGTCTCTGCCTCCTTAGGTTGAATCTGTGTCAAAAGTATTTCCAACCTCCTCAAAATACCATTTTTTCATGTATATATACCAAGTAGGGTCGGTCCCAAACAATTATACCTTCACAAATGCGAAAAAGGACACTTTTTCCGGACAAGACGTGCGTGGGCGCGCTGCAACCGCGTTCAGGCCGCGCATACCGACAAGTTTTCTGCCCCATTTGCGCGGTCAGTACGCGGCCGCGAACTTTCCTCGCACTTTTCACCCATTTTAGTTTGTAATTTGGAAAAACTTAAAACATAAAAGTTCCTTGTGAGTTAGCTTTCCAACCATATATTATATAGCCCAAATGGAGTTGAGGAAAGAATTATGTCTATTTTACTAGACAGTGCATAATATGCCTACTCGAGTCTTCGTTTGTTCTTAAATATCAACTTTGACCCCTGAACACGATCCCAGCTTAATTCCTTGGGCTTTTACTCAGACTTCAAAGCTCCAAATGAGTTGAATTAATTCCATAACATCTATATAGCTCGGAATCACTCCTACAAGGCATAAAACACACAGTTAGTGCAAAACACTAGCGATTAAAGCTCAAACTCAATTAAAGTATAGTAAATTAAAGTATAATAAGCGACTAAAATACGCAATTATAACATATCATCAGTTTTCTATTGTGTCAGTCAAAGTACAATAGACTTGAGCAAGAACACCATGCAAGAACAAAGCATATTGATGTGAGATATCATTGGATTCGTGAACAAGTGGAGAATGAATTATTGTAGGTCAAGAAGATTCAGACAAGTGAAAATCCTGCGGATATGTTGACCAAGGTAATACCAAGAGACAAGTTCGAGCTATGCAAAGAACTTGTCGGCATAAACTCTATATGAAAAACTGGAGATACCTCATTTAGGTGCATGGGACTGGAGGGGAAGATTTATTGGGTCCATCCCATGGGCCATGTGAAAGAAAAGAAATTACCTTTGGCTTTGAGATTTCAAGCCAACCAATTCAACAGTAGAAAAGATTTGGGCAGGCAATTTTTTGTTGATTCCACATGTAGAAGCTGACTTTTGCAATACATATTGATGTCATTACATACACCATTATAGGCATTCTACAACTATAAAACATGCCTCTACTTTCATTTGTAATTACACCAAAATAAAGAGAAGGAGAGTGATTTACAGAGTAAGAAGCAAAATACTCTGTAAGAAAAAATATAGAGAGTTTGATCGGTATTTATAATGAGGTAGAAAAAATCAAAAGAGGGTTATTTTTTTTGAGTGTGTTGTAGTGTTGGAGTATACTTGGTATCACAAATTGTAAAATTAATACTATAGTGAAAATCAGTTGCTCTTCTCGGGCCGTGGTTTTGCCTTTACTCAGAAAGGTTTTCCACGTAAAAATCTCAGTATCCTTGTTTCCCTTTATTATTACCGTTGGTTACAGTATTTTAGTAATCCACATTTATTATAGTTATATACCGTAAATATTATTTCTGTGGGTGTTAATTTTCCCAACACTGTCCCTATATATTATATCGCTATCATCTGCCTTCAATGTCAAATATTTTAGAATATTGACTATATAAATGTATCGAGCCTCAAAGCACACCTACGGTTTCTAAAATTGTTTTCTAGAAAAGTAAGAAAGTATTTCCCTACGAAATTGATTTTCGCAAAACTAATAGAACTCCAAGAGAAGCTATCTCGCCGAAATAATAATAATTGTAAAGTGAGAGGAAAAAAAGAGAAGCCATAGAGGATGACGACGAATTCAAAATAGTTTGAAGTAACATTATTATAGGTTTATTCGACTTTTGAAAATGGTAATATAATATTAGTAACAAAGTCAAATCACTTGATTAGCTATTTATACTAAAAACTGTTTTAATTTTAGCCCTTTGAATACGACACTTATATAACTTGCTTTAAACGAGTATTAGGCACAATAATTTACAGGAATAACGTAATGATTTATTAATTCTTCTTCTATCCATTATAGCTTCTATTTCTCTCTAATTTGTAATTCCAAAAATTCTAAGAATTTCTTAGATGGCAAAGTACGCAAACCTATTTTAGAGGGCATGATTTGAATCAATTATTGTAAAAGTGCAGATAAGATTTTATGTCATGACTCATGACAATACCAGCTACATCACCCTTTCCTGTTTTTTGGACAACTAGATATAAACGACACTGATGTTTATTACTGATTGGTTTAGTTTCTTTAAAGAAATCGTTGATAAATTATTTTAATGAATTATTGTATCTTGAGCCAATACTATGCTCTCGTTTAGTGATAGATTTTGGTTAGTTTTAAAAAATATATATTATTTGTTCATAGAATATGATTATATTTAAAAAGGGTGAAATTTTTTCTTCCACTCATAAAATTTTAATTTTTCTTCAAATAAAATAAATGTTCAACTACAATTTTAATTTTAAAAAATTATTTTTCAATACAATTTTAGAAACTTTTTTCTTAAAATTTTAACCAAATTTATATCCAAATGCTAGCTATATTACTTGTCGATTTCTCGTTTGTAAACTTGTGGATGTAAAGAAATCCCAAATGAAGGTGTGAGTACTTTAAAGAAACAAATCGAGACATGTATTTTATCTCTATATACAATTCCAACCTTGAAGGTGCATTATCTCTACCTTATTGTGTCTGTTAATTTTCATTTTCACAATTAGAAAATTTTCTTTCCTCATATTTATTAGTTAGCATAACTGTTATCAATCTGTATTGTTGTAAAATAAAATAATAATAATTTTGAAAGAAAAAAAACCAGAAACAATAAGAAACTTCGTGAGCTGTAGCAGGATTAGCGCGGCCGTGCTAGTGGAATATACCAGGGACAGTGAGAAACCTGACTAGCGCGAGCTCTAGCGCGGGATTATCGCGGGCGCGCTAGTCCAGGCATCCTTAGTTGTTTTTTCTCTAAAAAATAATATAAGAACAAATCTAGCCCACTGAATACACAGTGTGTCCTTAAGGAAATTATTCCCCTCAAGTATCCGAGGTGGTGGAATATAACCTCCCAGGATAGAATGATTTAACTCACCGGAGTATTGATACCAAAAACGCCGGTGATCAACGAACCACTCGAAGGCTGTAAAACAGACTGGAGTATTTTGTGCAGAAGAAGAAGAAGAAGATCAGAAAATTTAGTAAGTAAAAATTCTGGAATTCAAGGTATATTTATAGCCAATTTCATATTGTTTCTGAAAAGGTATTGCAACCTTTCAGAACAGCCATAGCTGTTGGAACATGTATGAACATAATTAAATTATGTTAATTAAAAGCCGAGCCGAGCGATAACGACGACAGCGCAAGTCTTGCCTTCTTCTCAACTCTTTAAGAGCTAGAAGAAGAACTTCGCTATATATACACATAAATTTTCTTTCCTTCTTCCAATGAGGGACAAAGTGCACTAATTCAAAATTTCACTTTCCTCCATTTCTTTTCCCATTATTTTCCATTCACTCTATTTAAGCTACACTAAGCTTAAAATTAAACTTAAAATTAAGCCACACTAAACTTAAAGACCAACAATAACATATGTCCAAAATTTGAGGATGTATATGATAAGTCTCGACCCAAAATATAATTAAACTAAAGAAGAATTTTCTAGAATAAGTTGGAAAAAAGTCTACTTCTTTTCGCCCTGTTAAACACTGCCAATTAACAAAATAATCAACTATAGGAAGACAAAATATTGACAAGAACGCTTAATTGAGAATAAATTTCACGCTGTCCCTTCAGATTATAAGTTTAATGAATCAACCCTTTCAATCGATAGTCTAAACTAAGGTACCAAAAGGTATCACATAAAAGCCCTACTTGTCAACTAATTAACAATTACTAATATTGGTGAAACTTTAATTGACATCAATCCATGAATAATTATATTTGGTGAAATACTATTGACATGATTGTTAGCGATTGTCTTAATTTTTTTATCATATTTGATTTTTTTTTTATTTCTTGAAGGAAATGGTAATATATTTACCATAGTTAAGTTTTCCTTTTTGTAAAAAGAAATTATAATTCTTCCATGTTTGGCTAGTCCTTTTTCTTGTAGGAAAAAATTTATACTTTTATAAATTAAGGGTCATTCCTTCTCATTCATTAGCATCCACAATGTAGCCATATGGAGTTTGAGAGTTGTGTTTAAGGGGAGAACTTTACGGGACAAGTGTAGTGTATCACTTGTGTTTGCCTCTTCGTGAGGTTGTTCTCTCGATATTTTGTACTCTCTTTTATATAGTGGATTGCTCATCTCCGTCGTGAACGTAGGTCAATTGACTTAATCACGTTAAATGTTTGTGTCTCTTTTGGTAGATTTCTCTTTTGTTGTTGGATTTTTCGTCGCTCAAGGTTTGCTTTACTAGCTCCCGCATGACGCCTGATTTTTCGGTCCTAACAAGTGGTATCCGAGCCTTGGTTATTTATCCGTGTATTACGGAATGAAGACGAATATGAGCAAGATTGTATGTTCAAATGGGAGAAATTATAATGTTTGAAGAAGTAAGATGAAAGATTTGTTGTTCGTGAAGAAGATGCATCTACCCATTTTTCCAGCTCATAAACCCGAGAGTATATCTGATGAAGATTGGGATTTTGAGCACCAACAAGTATGTGGATATATACGACAATTGGTTGAAGATAATGTTCGCAACCATATTATGAATGAGACACAAGCGAGATCATTGTGGGAAAAGCTAGAGACTCCTTATGCTTCAAAAATTGGGAACAACAAGTTGTTCTTGCTAAAGCAATTGATGACCTTTAAAACAAGGGAGGCAGCCCTATCCTTGATCACATAAATGATTTTCATGGCGTCCTTGATCAGCTGTCTAGAATATGAGTTAATTTTGATGATGAGATACAAGGACTTTGGCTTCCTAATACTCTGTCAGACTATTGAAAAAGTCTTTGTGTTTCTTTGACAAATTCAACTCCTGGAGGTAAGGTGACTATGGAATATGCCAAGAGTGGTGTGTTAAACGAGGAAGTAAGGAGAAAATCTCAGAGTTCATCCTCACAAGAAGATATCTTGGTTACAGAAGACCGGGGGAGAGATAGAACAAGAGGCTCGAGGAATAGAGGTAAAAGTAGAAGTAAGTCAAGGTCCAAATCCCATAATATTATATGCAACCACTGTGGCAAGAAAGGAAATATAAGAGGGTTTTTCCACAAGTGGTTGCAAGACATTAGAGAAGGAAAGAAAGTTGAAAATAACGAGAACAATGTTGCTACTATTGTTCGAGATGACCTTTTCTTGCTTATGATGAAAATGTCATCAATTTGGTGTCCCATGAGATGAGCTGGATAGTAGATTCTGGAGCTACCTCACATGTCACACCAAGAAAAGATTTTTCTCATCTTATACTCCTGTTGATTCTGGAGTTTTAAAGATGGGCAATACCAGTGAAGTTAAGGTGTTTGGTATTGGTATAATTTGTTTGAAAATTAATAATGGTTCAACGTTAGTTCTTCAAGATGTCAAGCATGCTCCAAACATTCCTTTCAATTTGAACTCCGTAGGAAGATTGGATGATGAAGGTAACCATAATGCCCTCTTTAATGGCTAATGGAAGCTCAGCAAGGGCTCGTTAGTAGTGGCTCGAGGAGTCAAGTCTGGTCATTTATATGTGATGCAGGGCTCTATTCTTAATGACTCCATAAATTTGGTGGAAAGTGACACTTTATCAGAATTGTGGCACAGGTGATTGAGTCATATGAGCGAGATGGGGATTACGAGTTTGGCTAAGAAAAATTTGCTTTCTGGAGTGAAACAATCAAAGCTGAAAAGGTGTATCCATTGTTTAGCTGGAAAACAGAAAAGGGTTTCCTTTCATAACCATCTTCCCTCAAGAAAGCCCGATTTATTGGAGCTAGTACACTCTGATTTGTATTGTCCTTTTAAGGTAAAGTCAAAAGGTGGTGCACTTTACTTTGTGACCTTCATTGATGATCATTCTCGTAAGCTCTGGGTATATTCTTTGAAATCTAAAGATCAATTACTTGGCGTGTTTAAGAAATTTCAGGTCTTAGCTGAGAGACAAACATGGAAGAAATTAAAATGTATTCGCACTGACAATGGTGGTGAATATTGTAGTCCCTTTGATAAATATGGCAAGGAACAAGGAATTCGTCATCAGAAAACTCCATCTAAGACGCCTCAATTGAATGGTTTGGCAGAGAGGATGAATAGAACTCTAGTTGAGGGAGTTAGATGCTTGCTTTCAGAAGCTAAACTTCCAAATACATTTTGGGCGGAAGCACTTAACACTGTTGCTTATGTTATCAATTTGTCTCCTGCTGTTGCTTTGGATGGTGATGTCCCAGACAGAGTTTGGTTTTCCAAAGATGTATCTTATGATCACCTAAGAGTTTTTGGGTGTAAATCTTGTGTGCATGTTCCTAAAGATGAGAGATCGAAACTGGATGTCAAATAAGCAATGCATCTTTATCGGTTATGGTCAAGATGAGTTTGAATATCGTTTTACGATCCAGTTGACAATAACCTTATTAGAAGTCGTGATGCAATATTATTTGAAGACCAGACTATTAAAGATATTGACAAAGCTGAGAAAATATATTCTCAGAGTAATGAGAGCTTAGTTGATATTGATCCAGTTTCTATTGCTAAGGCACCTATTGCACATGAAGGAGACCAAGACAATGAAGGAGATAGTAATCAAGATCAAAATGATGATCATGGTATAGATGTTATGGATGCTTCAGTTGATGAAGTTGTGGTTGATCAACAACCAATTCCTGCTCAAGTAACCACTTCGAATGCTTCTAAAACCTCTCTTAGAAGATCTACAAGGGAGAAACAAAAATCCATGCGCTATCTTTCTGATGAGTATGTACTTTTGACTGACATGGGAGAACATGAGAATTATGATGAAGCCATGAAAGATACTCACAAAGATCATTGGATCAAAGCCATGGAAGATGAGATGAAGTCACTCCATGAGAATGACACATATGAGTTAGTGAAACTGTCGAAAGGTAAGAGAGATTTATCAACAAATTGATATACAAAATAAAGCAAGATAACCATAGCTCTGCGCCTAGATACAAGGTGAATTTAGTTATTAAAGTCTTTGGCCAGATCAAGATAGTTGACTTTGATGAAATTTTCTCCCCTGTTGTGAAGATGTATTCTATTCGTGTGGTTCTAGGCTTAGACGCAAGTCTAGACTTAAAGTTTAAGCAAATGGATGTCAAGACTGATTTTCTTCATGGTGATTCAGATGAGGAGATTTTTATGGAGCAGCCTGGGGACTTCATCATAAGCTTGCAGATAAGCATGCGTTTTGGAGAAAATTGGCAGGCATTGAGTCCTGTAGCATCTTATTTCACGCCCCGAACAACAGCTCCAGTTTTGTGACTTCTCCTCTTTTCAATTGATTTATCGTTGCTCTTGTTGCTATTGTTGCTCCGTGCTGGCTCTTGTTGTGCAGCCAATTTGAAGAACTTTGTAACCCTCTTATTGTTGTAGTGGATCTTTTCGGATCTTTGTGATCCCGTGGTTTTTACCTTCGATCTGAAGGGATTTTCACGTTAAAATTTGGTGTTCTTTATCTTCTTTATTGTCGGATTTTCCTCTTCCTCGACATAACAATGATATTAGAGCGGGTTTCAAGATAGGTTCATCTTGGCGGGTTTAGTTCTAGACACAATCTATTTGACGATAATCATGATTTTGTCTGAGAAATTTGATCGGAGTGCTATTCTCGCTGAGACAAACTTTGCAGTGGAGATTTGGAGATGCGACCTGTTGAAGGCTATGTGAAGAAGGTGAGTCATATTTATTTTGTCAGAAAATTCAAATCAAGGGGGAGAATTGTTAGGAGTTGTCTTGATTTTCTTACCATATTTGATTTTCCTATCTCTTGAAGGAAAGGACAACATATTTACCATAGTTGAGTTTTCCTTTTTGTAGAAGGAAATTATAATTCTTCCATGTTTGGCTAGTCCTTTTTCTTGTAGGAAAACATTTATACTTCTATAAATTGAGGATTCTTCCTTATCATTCAGTAGCATTCATAATGTAGCCATATGGAGTTTGAGAGTCGTGTTTAGGGGAGGAACTTTACGAGACAAATGTTAGTGTGTCACTTGTGTTTGCCTTTTCGTGAGGTTGTTCTCTCGATATTTTGTACTCTTTTTTATATAGTGAATTGTTCATCTCCGTTGTGAACATAGGTCAATTGACCGAACCACGTTAAATATTTGTATCTCTTTTGTTATTGGATTTATCGTTATTCAAAATTTACTTTATTAGCTCCCGCACGATATTTGATTTTTCGGTCCTGTCAATGACTTGACATAATCACTTTGTTGCATTTTGTTATTTGTTTCGGACTAGACTTGAGGAATAAGAATTTCATGAATCATGAGGAAATACATGATTACTCGAAGCAGTAAATAATGCCACTTGCATTATATTTTACTATTATAGAAGGCAATGTCCATCTTTCTGATAGTAAATTTAATTTACAAACGGGTAGAAATTAGATACTCCGCTAGGATTATTTTCACAGAGAGTAATAGCTTGTTTAGCCAAACTTCTTTCAAGGCCAAAACGCATCGTTTTTTCTTTTCAAAAAGTATTTTTTTTTCTTAATTTGAAGTATTTGGCCAAAAAATTTTTTTTGGGGGAAAAAGTATTTTTATGAAGAAGCAGAGGTAATTTTGAAGAAGCATAAAAAAAATAATTTCTCTCCAAAAGCAGAAGTTGAAACAGTTTTGATATCTTTTCTAGCAAAAGGACCCTTAGAAAAATATAGTATATACCAATAACTTTACTTCATTTCAATTTTATTCTCATATTTTACTAAAATAAAATGAATAAACTTAATTATTATTTTTTGTAATAAATATTTGAGATATTTATTTAGTTATCTGAACTATAGAGTAAATCTCTTCATGTCTTTATTAATAATTTGATACTTCAATCACTTTTTGAAAAGCTTGGTCTGACACAAATTATTGTTCAAAAGTGTTTTTCAGATTGATTAGCTAAACACAAACTATTTTTTCTCAAAAGTACTTTTTCGAAAAACACATTTCAAAATAAACTAATCACTTCAGCTTGGCCAAATAGGCTATAAGGCCTAAAGATAAAAATTGCATGGGGCGCCCTATTTGGTCGCCCCCATTTCGCCCCCATTTAATCTATACCCACTTTTTAAATTTTTTTTATCTTGTACTCACTTTTTAAACAACTTCAGGCCTCTTTCTCCTCCCCTTCTCCTCCTTCCTCTTCTTCTTCTTCTTCTTCTTCTTCTTCTTCTTCTTCTTCTTCTTCTTGTGATAATGATTTTATATGGTGGATGTAAATATATTTTGATGTAATTTGTGATGTTTTACAATGATGAGCTATTATGATGCTTTATTTTTTACTATTGCTTAGGATTTTTTCTTCTTATTTTTCTTAATTGTAAAATGAGTTCATTAGATTTATTGTTGTTTTGACAAATTGATGATTGGAGTTTGTTCTTGATGATATTTGGAGGTTATCTTTCAAATTTGAGCTCATTTGGAGTAGATTTAGGTATTAAACCGTATATTTGATTGTTATAATTCGAAGAACAAATTTATGTTTCTGGGTTTCAGCTCAGACTTATAGGCCTTAAGTGAATAAAATTTTTTGTTGCACTTCAGTCTTTTTGGCCTTAAGTATATCTGGAGTGCAATTTTTCACTTCAGATTTATTGGCCTTTAAGTGTAGCAAAACATTTGTTGCACTTCAGACCTTTTGGCCTTAAATGCATCTGAAGTGCAATTTTTCACTTCAAACTTATTGGTCTTAAGTGCATCTGAAGTGCAATTTTTCACTTCAGACTTATTAGCCAAAAGTGGATGAAATCATTAGTTGCACTTCAGACGTATTTGGCCTTAAGTGCATTTTAAGTGCAATTTTTTCACTTCAGGCCTTTTTTCTTTTAACTTCAGACCCGACAAACTGAAATTGATCGTAAAGTGGGTACGCTTGCAAACATTTTTGCAAAGTGAGTATAGATTCAATTGTAACCCCAAAACCGGGTATAGATACAAAAACCCCGGCCAAAAGCGTAGTTCAGATTTTGAAGCGAAGAATTTACCTTTTTTTCTACAAAATAAAATCAATGCCAGAAGAAATCGGAAGCTAATTAACAAATAAACAAGCACGATGCCGTAAGTAAATTAATTAAGAAGGCTAGATATTTTCGACAGCGTTATATTTTTTGTTGAAATATACATGATGTTATGTTAAACCTCCTTTATCAGACCCCCAATCCCAAAAAAAAAAAAAAAAAAAAAAAAAAAAAAAAAAAAAAAACAAAAGTGAATATTACACGTATTGTGAAACTGAAATAATGCAAAAATTGACGTAAGAAACAGGAAATAAAGTTGAGGCATATTCTGTGGTTAGCTGGTTTTGCTTCGATATCTGGACAATTTGTTTTAGAGACTCAGGAAATTCAACTTTTACTTGACATCACTATCTTGAATTTGTCTTTTAAGTCTTTCCATAATTATTTTTTGACCTTATCAATTTGGAATTTGGATGACGGCTTTTGTTCTTCACAAAAAGTAATGTCTCTAGTCCTAAAGTATTAACTAGCTTATGAGTAGCGTGTACATGCATCAGGTTGGTTCAGCTTTTATCAAAATTAAATCAAATCAATTATATCGGTTTAGATTGATTCGGTTTTGTATGATAGTTATGTTCTTAGTCGTCTAACAATAATATTTGTTAATATACGCTTAATACATGAGAGGATCCTAAATATTTTAATATTTTTTAAAGAAAATTTAATATAAAGTCTATATATATATATAAAAGAATGGAGAGTACTTATTACTCTAACACAACCTTTCGGTGGTAGATAAATAAAATGATTTTCTACTTCCGTCCTCTCTGATGCTATATTTTTTTTCTTGAGGATGTTTTTAAATCTTGAGCACCCACGGCCCTCTGGTGCTTTCAATTGTTTTCTATTTGGAAATTACTTCTTGTATTTATTTTATCTTATTTCGTTGTCAAATTAAAATATTGCACTAGTTAAATTTGGATTTCAATATGTACATGAACATATTCTTAAAATATGATATGATTTTAAATTTTACTGTCTCCAACAAGATGTTCCCCTTTTGCTTTTGGTTTTTCCTCTGCCTCAAAGTAATGGTCAATTTATGGTATTGACTTGGGAAAGCGTTTAACTAGGGACTTAAACAGCTACAAAGAGTAGAACTGAAGGACCAAAAGTTGATACAATAAGATTGGCAGCTCATACCTTAATCTTGTGATTATACAAACATAAACTCATCCAATATTTGCTAGGTACTTCAATAATTACGATAAACAATGCCATTTCTTTTGGCAAAACAACATTTCGTAACAAAAGTTCCATTCAAAAAGAATAAATAATTCATTCCACATGGAATTAAGACCACCGCAAGGGACGGGGGTCTTTTCTTTTTCCCTCTTATTTTCTCCCTAAAATAGATATTTCTAAAATACAAGGTTCTTCTTAGGTAGATTTGTTCTTCTACACAATATAGGCATCTTTTCAGTGTGACAAGTCTTTAAGGAGTTGGAATATTTCCATTTAAGTTCCCAAAGAGAAAGCTTTGTGTATGCCAAGTTTCGGGTACCTTGGCACATGTTGTTGAAAGGCACAATAAGATAAGTTAATTGGGGTTTACGGTAGGTTTTTCATTCTCAAAAAGCTTTAACTTTTTCACGTGTGCGCAAGCTTGTGAATAGGTTCTGCAATCACTCTACATAACTTTATAAACCAGTTTATGCTTGTAGCTACCGCAGGGGGAACACATATAATAGCCCCGCGGGGAACCCTCGCCCGGAGACAAGAATCTCTTTGAATTTGTCTCTGCGATTGGTCTTTCCTGCAGCTGGATCACACCTTTGCTTTCGCACCTCTGATTTGTATGCAAAATAAAATATTGAATAAGAGTTTAATAAGGAGATCCGTTATACATGGTATGTGTAAAAGTTACTAGGTTCACAAGAACCTACACCTACTATAAGATGGATCCACCCCTCTACTTGTCACCCTTTGATTTAAGATCTAGCTGAAAGTACGGGGATTGGGGGGGGGGGGAGTGAATTGTTGGTTATTCTTTTTTGTACTCTAAGTAATTAACTAGTTTACTAATTATCTGACTGAAAATAAAGACAGAATCTAAATGAAAGCAAAAGTAAAAATGCAGGAATTAAAGATACCTAAATTTTTATATTTGTTCGGATTCAATGTGAATCCTACGTCCAGTCCCCTTGGGTTGCAAGGGTATAGTATTTCAAGTATTTGAAGTTTCTTGATACATGTGGGTTGGTGTTGTTATACACTAATAGCTTCGTCACTGTATTAGTTCCTTTCTCGCTTCTCAATACAATGCTTCACCAGTGATTTTTCTCTCTTTCTTCTCTCCCTGATTACATAGTAGATCTAGAATAGACTACAATGCTTGTTCGGAGTAGAGTAAAAAGATTAATAGTGGTTCGATAAATGATTCTTCCTTGACATAATTCATTATATACTTGAGCTTGGCTTGACGTATCTTTGCCAGACCGTTGAAAGATTTGAGATCCCAGGGGAATTGATCCTTGAAATTAAGTATGTTATGAGTCATTGCAAGAATACGGAGCTTCCATAGATGGTCCATGTATTTTCCTTCTTCGAAAGAGGATCCCCTATAATTGGTCATTAGATTGTTCCTTGATCTATGGATTTGATAGCCTTCCTTTTTCGGCACATATCTTCATCAATCAGGGTATGCGTAATTTTAGTTTAGATCTCCGTGAATCTTAGTCCTTCCTTCTTTATACCAATTATCCTGGTTGTCATATTGCTTTAATCTTGAACCTTCCTTTCTTGCTTCCGTAGACAGATATTTTGCATTGATTATTTTACTCCTTCTTTTCTTATCTTCGTCCGTACATCATTGATAGATTTTCCCTCATCCTTATTAACATCTCATGTAATCCTGCACATAATAATATGTTATTTCAATCATTTAAATCTACATCGAACAATCTCCCCCTTTTTGATGATGACAAAGTAACATATAAAAGCAGTTTACTTCTCTGTTGTAGTCGACTCCCATCATGATGTAGTCGACTCCTTAGTTGGCTCCCCCTCAGCAAGACTCCACTTCAACAGGCTCAACAAAATAGTACTTGCAGTCAACTCTCCCTTAATAGGACAGTCACAGTCGACTTCCCCTCAACAGGACAACCACAAAAAAATTGTTGCTACTTGTCTACCTGTATTGTAAACTCATTTCTCCCCCTTTTGGCATCAGCAAAAAGGGAATATGCACACGTAGAACAACAACAAAACATTGCAGATAGAAGTATTGCAAGCAAATTAGGAAAACATAAGTGCAGTGATAGGCACGCAGAGTTAGTGAGAGTTCAACAAAAGCAACAAAACAAAACAAAAAGAAAAGCCAATAACTGATGAACCAGTCCAAAACAGCAAAAAATATTGTCTGGAACATCCACGAATTCACAACGAACGATGCAAGAAGCAAGTGAGAGTGTTGCAAATAGCCTCCTTTAGACGATCAAAGCTAAAATTCACTGAAACAGACACCCCATCGATCCTGTCATGCACCTCCTTAAAGGCTTTGGCTGCATTTTCTACTAACTTGAGAATCTTGACCCTTATTTTTTATACATCAGACCATGTCTCCTTGGATATGACATGAATATCCCCAATGGTTGATTGAGTTGAAGCAAGAAGGTCCTTGATGATGGTCCGCTTGTTGTCAATGGCAGTCAATTTCTCTACAAGTTCGGGATCACTCACACCAAGATGGGAATCAAAAGCTTTGGCCTTCGATTCAATCTGAATAGTCTTGATTTCTCCTTCCTTCTTCTTCACCCAAGTACCCTTAACAGACATATACCCCATACTAGCAAAAGCTCTGGAGTTGTAAGAATTGGTGACAGAGACAAAAGGGTAATTAGAAATAGAGATGTTATGGGATTTTATGGAGATAAGTGATAACCATACCATAAGAAAGACTAATGGGGTCATCAACACTTTCAACCGTAAAGTTTATGAACCAGTGCGAGGGAGAAGGGTTGTTTCTACAATGTGAGTGAGAACCCGAGTTTCAAAACTAACATCACTTGGACCTAACTGGTTAGGAAGGGAATCAAAGGGAGACTCGGCTATGCAACACTTTTCTTGATCAAAGGTAATTTCAAAATCTTCAGGCCAGATATTTTTAAAAAGTATGGGAAAACCAGAACACTTACAATAAAAAAAATTAAGTCAAACAAGGCACAATCTTGAACAATGCGCTTCCCTAGAACTAAAGATTCCAACTTATCAGGCTTGTTAGGATGGAGATTAGCATAAAACATCCTTACTATGGGTTCATAGACTTTAGGAGGCGGTAAAGAGAGGAAATTAGACCAACCTTGGAGTTCGAAAAGCTCTTTTATCTTACAGTTGAGGGCTTATATGCCATTGAGATCGATCACTCTACCATGGGCAATGGGCTTCTCTTTGAGGATAATGAAGGATTCTCTATTTGGAGTATCCAAGAAATTGAGGTCCGACTCTAGAGAGCTTGAGAGGTCTATTTTGGATTTCTTAGGGGTGCAAGATTCAGGGGGTTCATCCATGGGTTTCTTTCCAAAGGCTTTCTCGTCCATTCAGTGAGTATAATCATACGACTCTGCCTAAGAGGAGGCAAACCCTTCAGAATTATCGAAACCTAAATCTACTGGTTCTGGGACTGAGAAGAGGGTTTTGCCCTTGAACGGGTACTTTTTCTGTAGAGACAGAGGCGTTTTTTGAGTGTTTTGCCATTGAAGGATTTTGGAGAAGGATTTCAGAGCGCTAGGACCGATGAAGAAGTGAAGTGATTGAGTGGGTTAAAAAGAGGATATTTGACGGTTGAGTACTGAAAAGGAAAAGGTGTCAGTGAAAGGACATAATGATTGTTTTTTCTTCCTAGAGAGTTGTGACTAACGAGAAAAGAGAGGGAAAACAGAGGCGCCACATTTAATGTACTATTAGACACAAAAGGAAACATTAGCCATATAAAGAATTAAAATTAACACATAAGTCCTAATTTTTGAGAATAAGCGAAACAATGCCAAGTAATTCTCTCAAAGTACAAAATCTATCTTCAAGCGAGGGCTTTGTAGAACTGTGTGCTAATTGATCAATAGTGCTAACAAACGCCAACTCTATATCTTCCTTAATGACATGATCTCTGATGAAGTGATACTTAATATCTATATTCTTTGGTCTAGAATGATGCACAAGATACTTTGACAGGCATATAGCACTAGAATTGTTAAAAAATATTTGAATAGGTTTAAAAGATAATTCATAGTCACCTAGTTGATGAGACATACAAAGTAATTGTGCACAACACTATCCAATGGCAATATACTCTACCTCAGTTGTGGATAATGCAACTGAGCCTTATTTCTTGTTGTTCCAGGATATTAATGCCTTTCCCAGTAATTGACATGTTCCGCTGGTGCTTTTCCCGCCTTCTTTATCATCTGCAAGATAAGCATCTGAAAAACCTTCAAGATTAAAATTGTTAGATCATGGGTAAAATAGTCCATAAGAAATGGTTCCGATAAGATAATGAATTATCCGCTTTACTGCTGCCATATGCGATTTCTTTGGATCTGACTGAAACCTGGCATATTTACACACACTAAACATGATATATGGTCAACTAGCAGCTAAATAAAATAAATATCCAATCATCCCACGATATTTTATTTCATCCACTGAATTTCCCTTCTCGTCTTTGTCAAGACTTGTTGATGGACTCATTGGTGTACCAATTGCTTTAGCACTGCTCATGCTGAATTTTTGAATCAATTCCTTTGTGTACTTGGTCTGAAAAATAAAAGTTCCCTGCTCAGATTGTTGAATTTGAAGTCCAAGAAAAAATGTGAGTTCTCCCATCATACTCATTTCAAACTTATTCTGCATGAGATTAGAAAATTTCTTGCACAAGAGAGAGTTTGCACTTCCAAAATTATATCATCAACATAGACTTGGATAATGAGATTATCTTCAGATGATCTTTTGATAAATAACGTTGATTCTAATTTACCTCCTGTCAATCCATGATCAATTAGGAATGAACTAAGCCTTTCGTACCAGGCTCGAGGAACTTGTTTGACTCCATACATGGCTTTAGTCAAATATACACATGGTAGAAAAATTATGAGTTTTCAAAACCAGGAGGTTGTTCTACATATACCTCCTCATCAATAAAAACCATTTAAGAAGCACTTTTAATATCCATTTGAAAAATTTTAAAACCTTTAAATGATGCATATGCAAGAAAAATATGAATTGATTCTAACCGGACTACCAGAGAAAAGGTTTCATCATAGTCGACTCCTTCATGTTGTAAATAGCCTTGAGCTACTAATATGGCTTTGTTTTTACTATATTTCCATCTTCATTCAGCTTGATCTGAACACCCATTTGGTTCCAACAACAATAGCATTTGCTAGCTTAGCAATAGTTCCCAGACTCGATTCTTGTAAAATTTATCGAGTTCATCATGCATAGCTTGTACCCAGCTGGAGTCTTTTAATAATTCATCAAATTTCTTTGGTTCGATTTGAGAAATAAGTGCAATGTTGCCTTCTTCTTGAGAGCTCCTCTGGTTTTCATTCCTTCGCTTGGATCCCCTATGATAAACTTTTGAAGATATTTTGGTTCTTTCTCCATTTATTTGGTCGCGTTCCAGCTACAAAAGTAGTTAACTCTTTTTGTGGTTCAGTATGGTTACTAACAGGTTCATTTGTTGACTCTGTGACTATGTCTGTACTGTCAGTCGATTTTTGTGACTTGTTTGTCTTTGATGCTTCTTGACTGACATCTTCATCACTTGAAATGATTTTTTTATCGACCGTAGTGTTATTTTCATCAAATATAACATTCATTGATTCCTCTACAGATAAAATACATTTGTTATAAACTCTAAAGGATCTATGATTAATAAAAATAACCAAAAAAATACCTTCATCACTCCTTGGATCAAACTTTCTAAGGTTGTCCTTACTATTGTTGTGGATAAAATATTTACTCCCGAACGGATAAAAGTATCCTATATTAGGCCTTTTGACTTTCCATAATTCGTATGGAGTCTTCTTCAAAATGGGTCTTATAAGACATTTGTTGAGGATATGACATTCTGTGCTTACTGCTTCTGCCCAAAAATAATTTGGCAATGAATGTTTTAATTTCTTGATCAACAATTTAGAATTATGTGGTTTAAAACTAAAATTAATTAAGAGTCTAAACTATTGGCTAATGACAATTAATGCGAGTATTAAGAAAAGGAAGTTAATTAATCGGGAGAAGATGGGGTTGATAGGATAGGTGCAAAATAAATGTTTGGGATTTAACTCTAAATAATTCACTTCTAATGTTCAAGTGAGTCTCTAGAATTCACTTGGTTATTAGTTCAATTGATTAGCATAAACTCCTCTCTCGATTCAGTCTCAACCTCACAAGATGAACAAATTTTAAGCACATGAAGATATGCAAGAATTTATAGTGGATTGGTCTTTAGGAGAACCTCACTCGATTATCCTCCTAACTAGGTTTAATCAACAATTCAACTAGCCTCTTCCGATTACTAAGAAGAATTAATGACTTCAACCAACAAAATATAATGCAAGAATATCACAAGTTATGCCTCTCTCTCGATTACATGAACAAGTGAATATAGATGCAACAGTCAAAACATCCAAAATGATTCAATACGTAAAACTAGAGTTAATTATCCACAAACAAGTATCAATACACTAAATCCATCAAACCCTAAAGAGAACTGCTCCATGGATATGCAGTAATTCAACATTACAATGTTTAAGTTAAGGGAAAACATAAAACAACTCAAACTCTTGTCTTGAGTGAGGATTGAATGATGAAATCCTTGAGTTTTTTCTTTTCCACTTCCTCCTTAGCTTAGTTAGGTCTAAGATGTGTCAAAATTCCATAAAATAATTTTTTTACATGTATTTATACTAAGTAGGGTCCGGCCCAGACAAAAACACCTTCTCCCACGCGAAATAGGAAAATAACTCTTTAAAAATTGCATAGGTGCGCTTCATGGGGAGACGTGCCATGTGAGGAATTAGTGGGGAAGTTTAAAGAGTTGATTTCTAATAGACTGCAGGAATTTGCACAGGCGCGGCGCACCATGCGCCGCGGTAGTGGACCTTTCTCTAAGTACGGAATTTTCTTGGGTTTTTGATATCCAGACGTGGTTTTTGACCCCCGAACGCGATCCCGACTTACTCCCCTGGGCTTTTACTCAGACTTAAAAGCTCCAAATCACTTGAATTCATTCCATAACATCTACATAGCTCGGAATCACTCCTACAAGGAATAAACACGCAATTATTGCAAAACACTAGCAATTAAAGCTCAAACACAATTAAAGTGCAGTGAATTTGAGTGTAACAAGCGATTAAAACACGAGATTATAGCCTACCTCAATTAATGATGAAAAATGAAGAAGAAGCGAAGATCCGAAAGAAGAATCAAGCAGTGATTCTATAAATGATTGACGGAAGCTCTTACTTAAAGGTCCCAAATCAAAGGGAAACAAGATCACAAAAGGATACACTGAAGATCGTTGAAGCCAGAAATCAAGGGATCTAGATGATATGCCTCAAGTAACGAAGAGATATGCCTAGTGGATGGAAAGCTCGTCAAGACCACAAATCAAGGAAGATCAATGGAAACTTGACCTTATTCTTGGAAAGAATTAATCTATGATTCCTTTCAAGTATTAACTCCCTTAGGTTTGCAATCTCTCAAGATTCACGTCTTTCGAGAGTCAAGAAGGCCTCATAAAGTGTATATATACATATGTTCCAGAATTGAAGATGATATACTTTGAACGAACCATTTTCACTCCTTTTGTTCTACTCCAAACAAGCATTGTAGTTCTTATAGATCTGATGTGTAATTAGTTAGAGAAGAAAAAGAGATAAACAGTGGTGAGGCATTGTATAAGGAAGTGAAAAGTGACATAGAGATCAAATTGTTGATGTAAAGATACATCAACCATTCTGTACTCAAGAAACTTCGATCACTAAAAGAGAATACCCTTGCAACTCAAGGGGACTGAGTAGGATTCACATTGAATTCTAACTAGTATAAAATTCTGGTGTCTTTATTTCCTGCACTTTATTTCTGCATTACTATTATCCTGTTCTTATTTCTAGTCGACTAATTGGAAAACTAGTCAACTGCTTATAATATAATTTTTAAATAGGCAATTCATCTCCCTATTGTATTTTCAATTGGTATCGAAGTTAGTCTTATACTTTTTGCTTAACAACTTGTGAGAAAAGATCATGGAAAATCAAGTAATTATTGGAGCACTCTTTCAAGAAGGAACATCACAAGTTAAGCCACAATATTTCAATGGACAACACTTTTCTCACTATAGAGTGCGTATGGAAATATATGTAAATCGTATGATGTCAAAGTATGGCGCATTATCAAAGAGAGGAACTATCCACTACCAGCAACTGCTCAAGCACCTATTGATCCAGAAGATATAGATGAGTACACAGACGAGCAAATGGTAGTTGTTCAGGTCAATGCCAAAGCATGAAATTTACTCTACAATGCTATAATTGGAGAGGAATATGAGAAAATCTGAAGTTGTGATACAGCCACAGAAATATGGAATAAACTAGAAGTTACTTATGAAGGAACCAACAAAGTGAAAGAAACTCGCATTATCATGTTGGTTCACGACTATGAACTCTTCGAGATGAAAGAAGGAGAATCCATTGAGGAGATATTTGCAAGTTTCAGCAAAATCATTAGCGATCTAAAAGCTTTTGGTAAACCATACTCAAGTGGTGATCAAGTTCGGAAAATTCTGAGGAGTCTACCTACCACTTGGCAGACAAAAGTAGTTTCACTCGAATCAAAAGATCTAAACAAACTTTCATATGATGAGCTTTGAGGAGATATTATAGCATTCTAGAAAACTCACCTCAAGAAAACAAACCATGAAGAAAAGAAGAAAACAGTCGCTTCAACGCTACAACTGGAAGGCCAAAAAATGATATTTATGACGATCCTGAAGCTCTTAAAGAAGAGATTTTCATGGTATCAAGGAACATGGATGGTTTAATGAGATGATACAGAAATACAAGAAGGGGTAGGATGCCCTAAAGAGAACTAGGAAATATAATGAACAAGATATGAATGATGGAAATATTATGAGTGTAGAAGATATGGGCATGTTCAAGCTGAATGCCCAAATCTTAAAAGAAAGGTTTCCAGAGGATTCACTAAAAACAAATCTTTTGGAAGCTAGAGTGATGAAGACAGTTCAAAATACGAGGAAATAGTAAATCTATGCTTCATAACAATCCTGGAAAATGACATGAACAAACTCTCCGGTTGTTGGACTGATGAAGATGCATCAGACGACGAATGCAAAGTTGATAATGAAAATTGTTTAATGGCACGAGGTGAAGCAAGCGAGGTAAGATCTTATAATTGTGATGGATGTAATGAATTGCATGATATTATTGACCTTACTTTAAAAGAGTCTCAAAAAATGATGAATGAAATAAGGAGACTCAACAGGGAAAGGAAAGACTGGGAACTCAAGCTTCAAGTATGTGAAATTGAAAAAGAGGTACTCCAAGATGAAGTTTAGGAATTGCAAATGCAACTTAATGGCATGAGCAAGTCCACCAGTCACAGTTATGTCAAGTCTAACCAGGCGACTTACAAGTCAACTAATAAAGGACCAGTTAGTGCTGAGTCCACAAGTACTAACACAAGTGGAAGATCAAAAAATGGATCAGCCCCTATGCGTCACTACTGTAATAAAAGTGGACATAAATACTCTTTCTGTCGATTTTGTAAATCTAATGTTTCAGGATGGGTTTGGAACCAATTAACAATCCTGATCTTAGTAAAACTAACCAATAAGGACCCAAGAAAGCTTGGGTACCTAAAAGAAAATGATAATTCTGTTTTGCAGGAGCACCACAGGAAGAGCTGCAAAGGAAAATAGTACTTAGATAGTGCGTGTTCCAGTCACATGATAGGTGACAAAAACCCGTTCAAAGAAGTTACAAAGATAAATGGAGGTAGTGTCAAATTTGGGGATGACTCAAAAAGAAAGATAGTTGGAACTAACACAGTTTCGTTCAATAACAATTTTGATATTACTGAAGTGTATCTTGTAGATGGACTCAACTACAATATCCTGAGTATAAGTCAGCTACGTGATACATGGTGCGAAGTTAAATTCAAGAAAATAGGTTGTGCCATTAAAGATGAGACAAGTAAAATAATACTCCCAGGAAAAAGGTATGGAAATGTTTATATTCTTGATGGTTTTGAAAATCTAGATAGTCACATCTTCTTAGAATCTATATCTGGTGATCTATGGTTGTGGCATAAGAAACTTGGTCATGCAAGCCTTATTGAGAAACTCTCCAAGCATGATTTAGTTATTGGTCTCCCTGAACTCAACTTTTTTAGAAATCATGTATGTGATGCATGTCAAATTGGTAAACAAACCAGAAACTCCTTAAAAACAAAGACATTGTGTCTACTACCAAGGCTTTACAATTGCTCCATATGGATTTGTTTGGACCCACCAGAACTGCTAGCATAGGAGGAAAATGGTATGCTTTTGTTATTTTTTATGACTACTCATGGTTTACATGGGTGATTTTTCTATCTCACAAAGATGAAGCTTTGAAAATTTTTGAGATTTTCTATAAAAGAGTTGAAAGAGAAAAGGGTAATCTTGTTACAACTATCCAAACTGATCATGGAGGAGAACTCGAAAGCAGAGAAATTGAAGATTTCTACAATGATCAAGGATATACTCACAACTTCTAAGCTCCAAGATCACCTCAACAGAATGGAGCAGTTGAGCGGGAAAATAGAACTTTAAAAGATATGGATAGAACTATGATAATAGAATATTCCTTGACAAACCATTTTTGGACAGAAGCAGTAAGGACAACCTTCCATATTCTCAACAAATGTCTTATAAGACCTATCTTGAAGAAGACTCCATATGAACTATGGAAAGGTAAATGGCCCAACATAGGTATTTAAATCCTTTTGGTAGCAATTTTTTTATCCACAACAAGGGTAAGGACAATCTTGAAAAATTTGATCCAAGAAGTGATGAAGGTATTTTTATGGGTTATTCCATTAACAATATATCTTTTAGAGTTTATAGTAAACGCACTTTATCTGTAGAAGAATCAGTACATGTCATATTCGATGAAAACACTACGACCGAGAAAGGAATTATTACATGTGATGAAGATATCATTCAAGAAACACCACAGTCAAGCAAACCTCAAAAGTCGACCGATAGGCTAGAAGGTGTCATAGACCCAACTAATGAGCTTGTCAATAGTCAACCAGTATCACAGAAGGAGTCAACTACTCATACGAGTGCAACACGTCCAAATGAGTGTTGAAGTGAACCGAAATACCCTCAAAAGTTTATCATAGGAGATCCAAGTGAAGGAATGAAAACCAAAGGAGCTCTCAAGAAAAGGAAAATGTAGCAATCACCTCCCGGATTGAACTAAAGAAGGTTGAGGAAGACCTAAAAGACTCTAGCTGGGTACAAGCAATGCAGGAAGAACTCGATCAATTTGATAAGAACCAAGTTTGGAAACTGTTGCCTAAGCCTGTAGATGCTACTGTAATTGAAGCAAAATGGGTTTTCAGAAATAAGATCAATGAAGATGGAAAGGTTGTGAGAAACAAATCCAAATTAGTAGCTCAAGGCTACTCACATTAGGAAGGAGTCGACTACGATGAAACCTTTGCACCAGCAGCTCGACTAGTCTATACGGGTTCTTCTTGCATACGCATCCTTCAAGCGATTTAGACTTTATCAGATGGATGTCAAAAGTGCCTTTTTAAATGGCTTTATTGATGAGGAGGTATATATAAAACAACCTCCTGGTTTTGAAGACTCAAAATCCCTTACCATGTGTATAAGTTGACTAAAGCTCTATATGGACTCAAAAAAGCTCCATGAGCCTGGTATGAAAGGCTTGTTCATTTCTACTTGATCATGGGTTTATAAGAGGTAAAGTAGATACTACACTATTTATCAAAAGATCATCATAAGGTAATCTTATTATTCAAGTTTATGTTTATGATATTATCTTTGGTAGTGCTAACCCTCGTTTGTGCAAGGTATTCGCTAGTCTTATGCAAAGTGAGTTTGAAATGGGCATGTTGGTAGAGCTTACGTTTTTCCTTGGACTTCAAATTCAATAATTTGAAGAAAGCACGTTTGTGTGCCAGATGAAATATACAAAGGAGTTAATTCAGAAGTTTGGCATGAGCAGTGCTAAAGCAATTGGTACACCAATGAGCACGTCAACAAGTCTTGACAAGGATGAAAAGGGAAATCTTGTTGACAAAACCAAATATCGTGGAATTATTGACTCTTTACTTTACATAACTGCCAGTCGACCAGATATAATGTTAAAGTGTATGTAATTGTGCTTAGTTTCAGTCAGCTCCTAAAGAATCGCATCTGACTACAGTAAAGAGAATAATTTGTTATCTCATCGGAACTATTTCTTAAGAACTATGGTATCCACCTTCTAACAATTTTAAGCTGGAAGAGTTTTCAGATGCTGATCTTGCAGGTGATAAGGAAGACAAAAAAATCACAAGTGGAATATGTCAATTACTGGGAAAGGCATTAATATCATGGAACAGTAAGAAACAAGGCTCAGTTGCATTATCCACAACGGAGGCATAATATATTGCCATTGGACAATGTTATGCACAATTACTATGGATGTGTCATCAGCTGGGTGACTATGAAATATTTTTCAAACCTATTCAAATATTTTTTGATAACTTTAGTGCTACATATCTCTCAAAGAATCTTGTACATCATTCTAGGGCTAAGCCTATAGACATCAAACATCATTTCATTAGAGATCATGTCCTTAAGGGAGATATATAATTATTATTTGTTGGCACCACTGATCAATTAGCAGACATTTTCACTATGCCAAGATATATTTTGCTTCCTAAGAGACTACTTGGTATTATTTCTCTTGATCATAAATATTAGGACCTATGTGTTAGTTTTAATTCTTGTGTGCCTAATGTTTTTAATTTTGTTTTTTTGTGTAAGTACCAATTAATTTAGAGCCTCCAATTTCCCTCTCTTTTCCCATCAGTCGCAGCTTTCAAGAAAGGAAAATCAATCATCATGATCCTTCACTGACACTCATTTATTTCCTGCACTCAGTCGTCAAAATTCCATCCTTTTTAATCTTCTGAACCACTCTTCTCTATCTTCATTGTTTTTATCGCTCATAAAACCTCCTTAAAATTTTTCCATGGCTAAACACTCCAAAAAATCGTTTGCCTCCACTAGAACAAGTACTCGTTCCAAGGGAAAACCCTTTTCTTATCCCCCAGAAGAAGTAGACCTAGGGTTTAACCACTCAGAAGGGTTTTCCTCTTCTCATGCAGAACTATCAGACCACTCTTATCAAATAGGAGAAAAAGCCCTTGGAAAAAGGCCTATGGAAGACCCCATGAATCTCTTACCCCCTAGAAATCCAAATTAGACCTCTCGAGTTCTCTAGAATCCGACCTAAATTTCTGGGATACCCCAAATAGGGATTTCTTTGTTGCTCTGAATGACAAGCCCATTGCTCATGGCAGAGTAGTCGACCTTAATGGTATGGAGGCCCTCAATTTTAAGGTAAAGGATCTGTTTGTTTTTCAAGGATGGTCTAAATTTCTCTTTGTACCCCCTCCCAAAGTCTAACCTTTAGTGAGAATATTTTATGCCAATCTTCGCTCTAGCAAGACTAATACTATGGAAATAGTTTTAGGTAACCGCATTGTACTTGATTGTACCATGGTTGACTCAATTTTTCAGCGTAAGTGCTCCGGTTTTCCTATGCTTTTCAAGAATACTTTGCCTGATGATTTTGAAATTTCTTTGGATCAAGCAAAACTTTGTATTGTTGAGTGTCCATCTGATTTCCTTCCTAACTAGTTAGGTCCCAGTGATGTTAGTTTTGAAACCCGAGTTCTGGCGCACATTGTTGCAACTACTCTTCTTCTTCGTACTGGATCATTTTCCACCTTCTCTCAACGAAATACCTTTCTTGTCTACTGTCTTGTGACCAAACTCAAGGTTAAACTATCCTCTTGGGTCATAAATTTCATGATTGAGAGTGTTGATGATCCCACCAGTTTTTCCTATGGTATGGCTATCACCCATATTTTGGAAGCCCACAACATCTCTATCTCATAATGCCCATTTGTCTCTGTTTCAAAATCCTACAACTCTAGAGCTTTCGCCAGTATGGGTATGTGTGTGCTAAGGTTTCCTGGGTGAAGAAACAGGAAGGTGAAGTCAAGAACGTTCAACATGATTCCAAGATCAAAGCCTCTTTTTCCCATCATAGTGTAAGTGATCCTAATCATATGGAGAAACTGACTGCCATTGACAAGAAGTTGACCATCATCAAGGACCTTCTTGCTGCAACTCAATCCACTGTTGGGGACATCCATGCGATTTCCAAGGAGACTGGGTCTGATGTTTCAAAGATGAGGGTTAAAATTATCAAACTTGGAGAAAATGCAGTCAAAGCTTTCAAGGAAGTACATGACAAGATTGATGGAGTGATAGTTTCAGCCAATGTCAGCTTTGAATGTCTGAAGGAGGCGATTTGCAACACTCTTACTTATTTCTTGCGTTGTTAGTTGTGGAAGTTTCAAATAATTTTTTTTTTGATGTTTTGCTATTTTGGACTGGATAACCAGTTGCTGGATACTTTTCTTTATTTTCCTAAACTCTGCATGCCTATAATATTTGCCTATGATGTGTTTGCATCTACTTTGTTTGCTATGTATGCATAACCCCTCTTTGCTGATGTCAAAAAGGGGGAGAAAGAAGTTATACATTGCAGGACAGACAGTTGGCAACACCTGTTGAGAGGGAGTCGACTGAAGTATATGCAACACCTATTGAGGAGTGTCGACTAAAGTATACGCAGCACCTATTGAGGGGAAGTCGTCTACAGGTAAGTCAACTATTGTTTATATATATATTTTTGTCATCATCAAAAAGGGAGAGATTGTTAAGTATAAGTTTCAATGATGAAAAATAATATATCACATTTGGTGCAGGATCACAAGGAATAAAAAAAAGGAATCAAGAAGCAATACCAGTCAAGAATAGATTAAGTAAACAATCTATTAACAGGAGCTCTAAAAGCAACGCAAGGGATAGAGTCAATGATTAGCGATGAAAATGGAAGAAGCAGAGGAGATCCAGAAGAAGAATCAATCTATGATTCTATAAATGATTGACGAAAGCTATTACTGGAAGATCCCAAATCAAAGGGAAACGAGATCGCAAAGGATGCACTGAAGATCGTTGAATCCAGGAATCAAAGGATCTAGCAGATATGCCTCAAGTAACGAAGAGATATGCCTAGCAGATGGATAGCTCGTCAAGACCATAAATCAAGGAAGATCAATGGAAACTTGAACTTATTCTTGGAAAGAATCAATCTATGATTCCTTTCAAGGATAACCTCCCTTGGATTTGCAATATCTCAAGATTCATATTTTTCAAGAGTCAAGAAGGCCTCATAAAGTGTATATATACATATATTCCAGACATGAAGATGATATACTTTGAACGACCCATTTTCACTCCTTTTATTCTACTCCAAACAAGTATTGTAGTTTTTATAGATCTTTTGTGTAATTAGTGAGAGAAGAAAAGGAGATAAACACTGGTGAGGCACAAAATTTGACGAGTGCAAAACACACACTTAAATATGCTCGCTAGTTGAATATAGTAAAATATAATATTGTATCCTCAAGTATTGGAGTTAAACAGTATGATCGTAGTTTGTAACTAGATTTCTATCCATGATGATCAACAATTGAGAGTTTCGTGATCAAAACTAAAATTAACTAAGAGTATAAACTATTGGTTAATGACAATCGACGCAAGTAATGAGCAAAGAAGGTTATCAATTTGGAGAAAATAGGGTCTTGATAAGATAGGTGCAAGATAATTATTTGGGATCTAACTCTAGATAATTCACGTCTAATGTGCAAGTGAGTCTCTCGAATTCACTTGATTATTAGTTCAAACGTTTAATAGAGACTCCTCTCTCGATTAAGTCTCAACCTCACAAGATGAACCAATTAAGCTCGGTGAAGATATTCAAGAATTCGTATTGGATTAGTCTTTAGGAGAACCTCTCTCGATTATCCTCCTAATTAAGTTTAATCAACAATTCAACTAGCCTCTTCCAACTACTAAGAAGAATTAATGAATTCAACCAACAAAATAAACTGCAAGAATATCACAAGTTATGCATCTCTCGATTACATTAACAAATGAATATAGATGCAACAATTAAAACACCCAAAACGGTTCAATACATAAAACTAGAGTATAATCCACAAACAAAGATCAATACACCAAATCCATCAAACTCTAAAGAGAGCTACTCCATAGATATGGAGTAATTCATCACAAATATGTTTAAGTTAAAGGAAAATAAAAAATGATCCAAACTCTTGTCTTGAGTGAGGATTGAATGATGAAATCCTTGTGCTTTTTCTTCTCCACCTCCTCCTTAGATTCCTTAGGTCTGATATCTATTGGAAGTCTAGAAAATAATGTTTTTCCATGTATATATACCAAGTAGAGTCGGGCCCAGAAAAAAATATGACAATTACTCTGTAAAATTTGTACAGGCGCGCCGCATGGGGAGCAACACCACGCGGGGAGTTAGTGGGGTTTGTTAGAGAGCTTGTAATTTGACTGGCAGCAGAAATTGGGCATCCACGGCATGCAATGAGCCGCGGCTGTGGACTTCTCTCAGAGTGAATTTCTCATCTCGATTTTTGATGTCCAGACTTGGTCCTCGACCCCCAAACGTGATCTCGGTTTAATCCCTTGGGCTTTTACTCAGACTTCAAATATCCACATAGCTCGGATTAGCTCTGTAACATCTACATCACTCGGAATCACTCCTACAAGGCATAAAACACGAAATAAGTACAAAACACTACCGATTAAAGCACAAACACAATTAAAGTGAAGTAATTTAGAGTGCAATAAGCGACTAAAACATGATATTATAGCTGACCATCAACACCCCACACTTAAACCATTGCTCATCCTCGAGCAGTCAAACTACACTTTATATAGACATGGACTTTTTAAATAACTCCCCTAACTCATCACACCAAGAATATTTAAAATAGACTAAGCCCTCCAACGTAACATCCTCGCCTCAAGATTTGACTCAAAAGTACCACGCATTATTCACAACTCCCGCACTTACTCTAACATAGAGGTCAATGACATTACCTTTCCTTCATGAATCAAGTGACCTCACACAACCATCGAGAGTAGTTCAACACACAATAGAGTTTAAGAACAACGAGGAACCCAAGATAGAAAGAATTCACTTAGTCTCAGAAACAACATTTATATGCCACAAAAGATACACCATAGGCTTGCCCGTAGTGTACTACTCTACTAATTAAGCTCATTCAGTCAAGGATCAAGTAGGACTTTAATTAGTTGTAATGTAGGCTACGGGACGGGTAGGATACATTTAGATATAAGAGTGACTACACCTCCCTAAGCACTTTTAATACATACAATTTACCTTTCAAAACCCCACACTTATGTCAAACCATAACTCCACCTTCACATCAATATATATTAACTCCCTACTTCTTTAAGCATATTTACATCAATAATCACCACTATTAAAGGACATTTTGTACAGCAATACAACTATTTTTTTTTCTTATTCAATTTCAAGTGGCACTTACTTTTTCAATACAGTGCACCTTTCTCCTTGTTTCATTAGTTCCACTCAAAAGCCAAACCAAACACCACACACTTCAACTTTTACAAAGTTGATAACAATTCAAGTGCTCATGAGAGGTAAAAGGTTTAAATAAATGGTCAATTCAAACAAATGGTTAAGGCTTGTAATGTGGTTGCCAAAAAAATAGGAGTTCATGCTCAACATGGGTTAACTAAGATACATAACAATTAGGTAGGCAGACGCATATCATTGGCTCAACAAAAAAATGCCTATATCACTTCCAATACTGAATTCAGCTACTATTTCACTTTGCATACATACGGGGCAAGTTCTAGACATCAAATTCTATGCACATAATAACACAAGATCTCACTCCCACATGGAACATAACTCACTTTGGATTGGACTATCAAGACACTCTAGTCAAAGCAACTAAGCAAAGTTAAGGACACGCAATTTAAAGCACTTATACAGGAGTCAAAAACTGAGTCTAAGCGTCACAACTAGAGCACTCACTATTCTCAAGGCACAACAAATTTAGGAGATATTGTTTCCATTCAAATCATAGCACAAGGTTTCCTACTACAAAAAAAAAAAAAATAACTACACCCGGTTCAAACAAAACCCTTGGAAAGAAACCGTGGCACAAAGAAAATCAAGAGGGAATGTTACACTACCTAAAAAAAGAAAATCTTTTTGTCTTTTTGTTTTGACTCAATCAGTCAAGAAACCTGTCGAATGATATCCATTGTTGGGTAAAATCAAAAATTTTAAAAATTTTATTGGTATTTTCAAAAATAATTTCTAACTACTACAACTAACAAAAGTAAAACTAAAACTAATATACATACAACATACAAATATCCCCCACCTCACACTTTAAGTTGTGGCATGTCCCCATGACACACAATTAAAAAGCATAAGGTAGATGAAACTTCCCTGAATCTCTAGTCGGCGTCTGAGTTAGAGTCGGGCTCCATTCTTCGCGCCCAAACTAGTGCACACATCCATGCAGACAGCTTCTTCTCAGCCTTCTTGGGGTACACCCCACACTTATCTTTCTCAATAACTAGGACCTCCTCCTTCACGCCCTTCACTTTTCACTCAACAGTTGCAGCTGGTTTCTCCTTTTTCACCTCTGTTTCTTCATCCATCTTGAAAGTCACCGTCTCCTCACCTACTTTAAGCATGAGATTTCTCTCTGTATATCTAAAATTGCTCTACCCGTTGCTAATAATGGTCTTCCTAATATTAGAGGTATCTCCTTGTTCTCCTCCATTAACTATAAAGTCTACAGGAAAGACGTTTTTTTCTACCCGAACTAAGACATCTTCAACTATCCCCTCGGGTATCACGTCTGCCAGCTGCAAAGATATTGGTGCACACCTTTTCTCTCCAGGCTCATTCTCGAGTTTTCTGTAAATGGACAAAGGCATTAAATTAATTAAGGCACCAGAATCACATAAAGATTTATCAAAGTTAAGATTGCCTAAATAGCAAGGTATCGTATAACTCCCTGGATCTCCACACTTTTGTGGGAGTTTGTTTTGCAAGATTCAATTGCAATGCTCTGTGAGCTTGACCACTGAGGTCTCTTCTATCTTCCTCTTCTTTATCAGGATCTCCTTCAAGAATTTGGCATAAGCTGGAATTTGCGAGAGAACTTTTGTGAATGGCAAGTTTACATCAACCCGTCTCAGCATATCTAGAAATCTCTCAAACTGCTTGTCCAGCTTTTCTCTATATAGATTTTGGGAAACAGGTAGAGCAAGAATATGCTCGCTCACATCATGTTCCTCCCTTCTTGAAGTTTCCTCTTTATTCTTTTTCTCTACTCCCTTCTTGCCTTTCTTATTCTTATCAACTTCAACTTTCAGCTGCTCCCCACTTTCTTTTTCATGTATCGCCTCTTTTTGGATTGGAGTGGGATCTTTTAACACTTTCCCGCATCTTAAGGTCACACCATTCACTTTTTCTTTGGGATTCTTCTCAGTATCACCAGGCAGAGTACCTGGGATTCTCTCAGACAATATAGTTGCAATTTGTCCCACTTGTCTCTCTAAGTTTCGCCAACGTGTGCCAAGTTCTTTGATAGCTGCACCCTGAGCATCTAATATTTCATATGTCTTGACAATGAAGGACTTAATTAGATCTTCTAATCCAGACTGAATTGGCTGTTGAGGCTGAAACTACGGCCTCGGCTGATTCACAAAACCAGGAGCTCCTTGTCCTTGAAATTTGGGGTTGTTTTGTTGCCATGCATTTGCAATACCCCCAAGTGAACTCCATGAAATACTAGGGTGATTCTGACCCATTGCATTGAAGTTATAATTCCCAAAAGCATTAACTTCATTGGTTGAGGCTTGACACTCATGAGTAGGGTGTCCTCTTTCGCATATATCACAGGCTAGTGTGAGCCTCATTATGTATCGAGGATAAGGTCAGCTTCCTTATTTCTTTGGCCATGTCATCAAGTTGTACCTGCACAGATGTGTTAGCATCAACTTGATGAACACCAGTTGATCTTTTTCTTTCAGCAATTTCAGACGGCCACTGATTTTCATCTTCAAATAACTCATCTAGAATTGTGACTATCTCCTTTGGAGTTTTTTTCATCAACGGGCCTCCAGCCGCATTGCTCAATTTTCTATGTGAGGCCGGTGTCAATCCATCCCCAAAGTCCTGGAGTTGCATCTACAGTTCAATTACGTTATGTTGACACTTTTGCACTATCTCATTAAACCTCTCCCAAGCTTCAAACACAGTTTCAGTCTTGTTCAGGCAAAATTTATGGATTTCTCTTATAAACATGCCCGTCTTAGCTGAGGACAAATATTTAGCAAGAAATTTTTTGGTCATATCCTCCCATGTTTTTATTGATCCCCGGGGCAAGCTTACAAGCCAGTGCTTTGCAATATCTTTGAGTGTGAAGGGGAATGCCCTTAGATAAACTACATCTTGTGACACACCATTATATTGAAAGGTGTTCATAATCTCCTCGAAGTCCATTAGATGGTTTTTTGGATCTTCGTTTGGCTTTCCTCTACAAACACAACAGTTTTGAAGGGTTTGGAGCAATCCTTGCTTTAACTCGAAATTGTTAGCCGCCACTGGAGGTGGTCTCACACTTGATTATCCTTGGTTATATAACGGTTTAGCATAATCTCCAAGTGATATCTCAGCACCGGGAGCTATGTTTCCGAATTGGTCTGGAACCAAAGGTTGATTCGGAGCAATTCTCCGAGCCCTCTCCTCTTCGTAGACAATTTGTGCATCTCTTAGAGCTGCTTCTTCAGCATCCCGAGCAGCTTTTTCTCTTTGATGGGCTGCCTCTCTTGCAGTCAAATCAATATTATCATCATCTCCCGCCATAATTTCTTTGGTTGAGGATTGCCCAACCTTCTCTATATTCTCGGGGAGATTTCTTCCCTTCCTCAACTGTCGCAGTTGCTTCTCGATTTCTGGTTAGTAATTCTTTCACAGAAGATCGAGTCATGCACCAATCTAAACCTGTAGCCTGCGCATAGTCAAAGAACACCAACCATAAAAAAGGAAAAATAAAATAAAACAAAAAGAAAAATTCCTGAATTAGCACTACAAACTATTTCAAGCACTATTGATTGTCAATCCCCGGTAACGACACTAAAATTTGACTAGCGCAAAACACACACTTAAATATGCTCGCTAGTCGAATATAGTAAAATATAATATCGTATCCTCAGGGATTGAAGTTAAAAAGTATGATCATAGTTTGTAGCTAGATTGCTATCCAAGATGATCAACAATTGAGAGTTTTGTGATTAAAACTAAAATTAACTAAGAGTCTAAACTATTGGCTAATGACAATCGACGCAAGTAATGAACAAAGAAGGTTATCAATTTGGAGAAAATAGGATAGGTGCAAGATAATTGTTTGGGATCTAAATCTAGATAATTCACGTCTAATGTTCAAGTGAGTCTCTTGAATTCACTTGATTATTAGTTCAAACGTTTAGTAGAAACTCCTCTCTCGATTAAGTCTCAACCTCACAAGATTAACCAATTAAGCTCGGTGAAGATATGTAAGAATTCTTATTGGATTAGTCTTTAGGAGAACCTCTCTCGATTATCCTCCTAACTAGTTTTAATCAACAATTCAACTAGCCTTATCCGATTACTAAGAAGAATTAATGAATTCAACCAACAAAATAGAATGCAAAAATATCACAAATTATGCCTCTCTCGATTACATTAACAAGTGACTATAGATGCAGTGATTCAAACATCCAAAATGATTCAATACTTAAAACTAGAGTATAATCCACAAACAAAGATCAGTACACAAATCCATCAAATCCTAAAGAGTACTACTCCATAGATATGGATTAATTCATCACAATTATGTTTAAGTTAAAGGAAAACATAAAACGATCCAAACTCTTGTCTTGAGTGAGGAATGAATGATGAAATCCTTGTGCTTTTGCTTCTCCAACTCCTCCTTAGCTTCCGTAGGTCTAAGATTTGTCGAAAGTCCATAAAAATAATATTTTTCCATGTAAATATACCAAGTAGGGTTGGGCCCAGACGAAAACACCGTTTCCTACGCGAAATAGGACAATGGCTATGTAAAATTTGTACAGGCGCATCGCATGGGGATATGCGCCATGCGAGGCGTTAATGGGGTTTGTCAGAGAGCTTGTAATTTGACTGGTAGCAGAAATTGGGCAGCCGCCCGCCGCGGCTGTGGACTTCTCTTAGAGTGAATTTCAAATCTCGATTTTTGATGTCCATACTTGGTCCTCGACCCCGAACGTGATCCCGGCTTAATCCCTTGGGCTTTTACTCAGACTTCAAAACTCTGCATAGCTTGAATTAGCTCCATAACATCTACGTCACTCGAAATCATTCCTACAAGGCATAAAACACGAAATAAGTACGAAACACTAGCGATTAAAGCACAAACACAACTAAAGTGCAGTAATTTAGAGTGCAATAAAAGAATAAAACACGAGATTATAGCCTACCATCAGTGAGGCATTATATCAAGAAGAGAAAAGTGACATAGAGATCAAACTGATGATGTAAAGATACATCAACCATTATGTACTCAAGAAACTTCGATCACTGAAAGAGAACACCCTTGAAACCAACGGGGCTGGAGTAGGATTCACATTGAATCCGAACTAGTATAAAATTCTGGTGTCTTTATTTCCTGCACTTTATTTCTGCATTACTATTATCCTGTTCTTATTTCTAGTCGACTAATTGGTAAACTAGTCAACTAATTATAATACCATTTTTAAATAGGCAGTCCTCTCCCCCTCCCGCATTGTACTTTCACTTTTACCTCCAATGCTGGCAGTTCTAGTGGGTCCAAACAAGTCCATGTGAAATAATTGTAAGGGCTTGGTTGTAGATAAAATATCTTTGGGTTTGAAAGAGTTTCTAGTATTTTTGCCAATCTGACATGCAACACATACATGATTTCGAGAAAATTTGAGTTTGGGAAGGCCAATAACTAGATCATGCTTGGAGAGATTTTAATTAAATGCATGCTTGCATGGTCAAGTTCTTATGTCATAGACATGGATCATCAGATTTGGACGCCAAACAAATATGACTATCTAGATTTTCAATGCCATCAAGAATATACATTTCCATATCTTTTTCCAGGGAGAATGATTTTACCTGACTCATCTTTAATGGCACACCCTGTTTTCTTGAATTTAACTTCATATCCTGAATCACATAGTTGACTTATGCTCAAGAGATTGTAGTTGAGTCCATCCACAAGGTATACTTCTTACAGTTATTGTTGAATGGAACTGTATCTGTACCAATGATATTTCCTTTTGAATCATCACCAAATTTGACATTTCCTTCATTTATTTTTGTGACTTATTTGAACAGATTTTTGTCACCCATCATGTGACTGGAACACGCACTGTCTAAGTACCATTTCCCTTTACGACTTTTTCTGTGGTGTTCCTGCAAAATAGAATTATCCCTTCTTTTAGGTACCCAAGCTTGCTTGGGTCCTTGTTGGTTAGTTCTACTAGGATCAGGTTGTTTTTGGGTTTCCAAATTCATCCTGAAACATTAGATTTACGAAATCTACAGAAAGAACATTTATGTCCAGCCTTGTTACAGTAATGATACATAAGGGTTGATCCAGTTTTTGATTTACCACTTGTATTAATACTTGTGGACTCAGTTCTAACAGTTCTTTTTCCAGTTGACTTGTAAGTCTCTTGGTTAGACTTGACAGAACTGTAGAGTTGCGCATGCCATTAAGTTGCATTTGCAATTCCTGAACCTCATTTTGAAGCACATCTTTTTCGATTTCACAGACTTCATGTTTAAGTTCCCAGTTCTTCTTCTCCCTATTGAGTCTCTTTAATTCATTTATCATATTTTGAGACTCCTTTAGGTTAAGGTTAAGAGTATCCTGCATTTCTTTATATCTATCACAGTTATATGGTCTTACCTCGCTTTTTTCACCACATGCCATGAAGCAATTTTTAACGTCTACTTTGCATTCATCGCGTGATGCATCTTTATCAGTCCAGCAACCAAAAAATTAGTTCATATCATTTTCCAAAATAGTCATGAAACACAAGTTTGCTATTTCTTTATGTTCTGAGCTATTTTCATCACTCCAGCTTCCGAATGATTTATTATACCCTCTGGAGACTTTTAAGATCCGGGTAATCAGCTTGAAACAAGACCATACCTTCCACATTTTAAACACTTCCCATCATTTTTGTCTTGTTCATTGTATTGTCGTTCTTCTAGATGACATCCTTCTTTTTTGTGTTTCTGTATCTTCTCATCAATTCATTCATGTTTCTTGACACCATGGTAATTTCTTCTTCAAGAGCTTCTGCTTCATCTTCAATATCGTTCTCAGGTCCTTCAATTGTAGTTTTGAATGCAAATGTTTTTTCTTCTCTTTCTGACGCGTTTTCTTGAGATGTGTTTTCAAAAATGCTATGAGATCTTCACGTAGTTCATCATATAATAGTTTGTCCAAATCTTGAGATTCAAGTGCAACTACTTTTGTCTGCCATGTGGTAGGCAAACTCCTTAGGATTTTTTGAACGATCACCACTTGAGTAAGATTTACCAAAGGCTTTCAGATCGCCAATGATTTTGCTGAAAATTGCAAACATTTCCTCAATGGATTCTCTTTATTTAATCTGGAAGAGTTCATAGTCGTGAACCAACAGATTTATCCGATTCTCTTTCACTTTGCTAGTTCCTTCATAAGTAACTTTCAGTTTGTCTGATATTTCCTTGGCGATATCACAGCTTGAAATATTCTCATATTTTTCTCCACTTATAGCATTATAAAGCAAGTTTTATGCCTTAGCATTAACTTGGACAATACCCGTTTGCTCGTCAGTGTAGTCATCTATATCTTCAGGATCAACGGGTGGTTGTCCTGCTGGTGGAAGTGATAATTTTCCTTTTTGATAACACACCATACTTTGACATTATAAGACTTTGAGTAAATTTCTATGCGCACCTTCCAATGAGAGAAGTGTTGTCCATTGAAATATGGCGGCCTTGCTTGCGATGTCCCTTCTTGAAAGAGTGCTTCAATAGTTACTTGGTTTTACATGATCTTTTCTTACTAGTTGTTAAGCAAAAGATAAATATGTGAGACCAGCTCTGATACCAATTGAAAGTACAAGAGGGAAGAGGGGGTGAATTGTCGATTATTCTTTTTGTACTGTAAGTAGTTGACTAGTTTACCAATTAGTCGACTGAAAATAAGGCAGAACCTAACTGAAAGTAGAAGTAAAAATGCAGGATAAAGACACCCAAATTTTTATACTGGTCCGGATTCAAGGTGAATCCTACATCCACTCCTTTTGGGTTGCAAGGGTGTTCTCTTTCAAGTATTTGAAGTTTCTTGATATAGGTAGGTTGGTGTTGTTATACACCAACAACTTCTCACTCAATTAGTTATTTTTTCGTTTCTCGATACGATGTCTCACCAGTAATTTTTCTCTCTTTCTTCTCTCCCTAGTTACACAGTAGATCTAGAATAGACTACAATACTTGTTTGGAGTAGAACAAAAAGATTGATAGTGGTTCGATCAAAGTATAAGATTCTTCCTTGACAGACTTCATTATATACTTGAGCTTGGCTTGACGTATCTTTGGCAGACCGTTGAAAGATTTGCGATCCCAAGGGAATTGATCCTTGGAATTGAATATGTTATGATTCATTCCGAGAATAAGTACAGGGCTTCCATATATGGTCCATGACTGCTGGTCTTTTCCTTCTTCGAAAGAGGATCCCCTATAATTTGTCCTTAAATTGTTCCTTGATCCATAGGATTGATAGCCTTTCTTTTTTTGACACATATCTCCAGCAATCAGGGTAGGCGTAATTTTAGTTTAGATCTCCGTAAATCTTGGTCCTTCCTTCTTTATAACAATTATCGTGGTTGCCATATTGCTTTAATCTTGAACCTTCATTTCTTGCTTCCGTTGGCATATATTTTGCCTTGATTTTTTTTACTCCTTCTTTTCTTGTCTTCGTCCGTACATCTTTGATAGATTTGCTCGCATCTTTCTTTACATCTCGCGTAATCTTGCACATAATAATATGTTGTTTTTCATCATTGAAATCTACATCTAACACTAATTATGCTAGGATGATGTTACAAGAATTGTTTATGCGTTAATGAGTAATCATACAAGGATTATTTACATAGAGATTACCTAATCTAAAGGCATTTTTATCTCAAGTACTTTTTATCACATATTTCTAATATATGTGTATTCTTATCACATATTTATCCCTCGTAAAATAATAGGAGTACGTATAATCTCATATCTACCAATGATTATAGGAGTACATACATGTGTGACGATAGCTTCTAATATTTTATCAAAAATCGTAAGATAATTGCATTTCTCAAACTCCTTGCATTGAAATATTTATGATCATCTTCAAACTAGTGGCAATTCAACTTTTTATTTCAAGTCCATATACTCAAACTCTGATAAGCTTTAAATAAAGAAATGCAAATTCATAGAAAACTATCATTTCATGATCGGCAATAGATTATAAGTAAGTTAACTAGGTGAAGCACGCACACAATGAAACGTTCATTTATGCAATTTAACAAACACTTGAATGCATGTATTTAGTGAATATTACTATTAGAGAGTAGATCTCCACTTACATTAGGAGAAAAATGCTATAAGCTCAATGACACCATGGCATTGTCCAACCTACGTATAATCATGCCATAACTAAATAATCCGTAGCTTATGAAAGCTAATTTAACCTTTTGGATAACATATATGGTTAACGAAAATTTCCGAGTGGTTACATTCTGAATCGAGTAAGCCAAATTCATGAGAATGTTTAGATGATTACATTCTGTCCTACAATTGTGAATTCATAGGATACATAATTCTCAAATATTTCCTGTATTATAAGTATGATACCAAAACAAGCTAATATCGATCTTCAATATACGAGTGAAGTGTTAAAAAGTATTGCATGCATGGATGATCACATTTCTATTTACTAATAAAATGTGGAATGAACTGCTCTACGATCTGGTGGAGATGCTCCAACTCCCCTTGAAGAAGACGCAAGACCTGCATTCGTGTTTGCAACCAGCCAGTTCATCACTTAAGAGTAAAATCACAAAACAAGATAATCCATCCATCCATATTCAGCAAGCAAGAGCCCCCCTCCCCCAAGAAAAACCTGCTTTCTTTTCACCTCTCCAGCCTTATTTAGATTCATAATCAAGAATGTTTTGCACAGGTTATTGGCTATGACAAATGGCCTGAAATTAAGTTAGTTCTTGGATCACCAAATCAATATGATAGTGTGAAACAATATAGTAATGTGTACATTACTATATTTGTTGGATATCCTTCATGTGTTTACTTTTTTTATATTTACATTGCCCTTTAGTGAAAATCCTGGTTCCGCCGCTGACATGAAACGACATGCATTTTGGCGCCTTATGAGCAATAGGATGTTAGGCTGCACATTATCAAAAAGCAGAGTACGGAATGCAAATTGCTAGACAATAACAAAGATGAAAATTCCAGTTCCCAATTTCCAAACTGCAGTCAGTGAACTTATACCTATCATTAACTGGGTGCACCAAATTCTCCAAAGAGAGGTGCTCCCTTAATTCAAACTAGAATAACATGGCAATTCATCCTTCTTTTCGGAAACTGGGATAAAACAGACTGGTGAAATCAATCTCTCTATAGTTTGTACATCATCAAATCACGGAAGCCAATACTCAAAATGGACTAACAAAAAAGACTATCAAGTAGAGGTTGAAGAAAATACAACATGATACTTAACAGGCACAACCTTTTCCTGAAGAGCAATCATAAAGCAACAACAAAGTTTTTTAAGTCCAAATTAAGACAATAGATTGACTTCTGATTTCTGATGTTCAAAAATATCGCTACTGTGTTGCATACTACTGCTTCACAGTTATAATAGTGGCCGTATTTCAACTGAAGAATGCTGAATGTTTTTGTTTATGCTTCTTGAATGTTGCATAAGGAATATTATGAAGAGAATAAATATGAATTAATATATGAAACTTAAAAACGAAAAGAATAATATCTTTGACATGGATTGATAGGCTGACGATATATTCAGTGTTCTTCTATTATAAGCAGTTCATCTACAAATTAACAAAATTTACCTCTCCCATTGATGGGCGCAGTTCCGGGTCATTCTGCACACACATGAATGCTGTTCTAGCCATGTGGTACACTTCATATGTGTCGTAAGAGTCACCTATGCGAGGATCAATGAGCTCATGCAATGCAAGCCTTTTAATGAGTGGAATTGCCTGAAAATGCGAAACATCAACTTCCCGTTAAATTGCACTCATATTTTGAAATGAAAGTTCACTAAACTAGCTAGATCTTTGAAGGAATCGCATTTGACTATGATCCCAAGTAACAAAAGCCCAGAGAACATACCCATTGCCTAAGGGAGTGATGGCCCTCTCTCATTGAATCTACGGCTTTGCGTCCTGAAATTAGTTGTATAAGCACAATGCCAAATGAATAGACATCTGTTCTTACAGACACAATGCCGTTTTCAGCATATTCAGGAGCAAGATATCTGCATGAAGCAAGCAAGTTTTTGGTGAATATCTGACTCAAAGTTGTCATCTATGTATGCAGTGAAGTATAGGAATTGCTCACACCCCAATGAGCCAAGTATCCTCGTGTAAATCTTATCCTCGTCTGTCTTCCACTTAGCCAGGCCAAAGTCACCTATCTATGACAAATGAAAACAAACAGAATTATTCATATGAAGAATGGAATTAGTATTAGCTTCCCAAGTGTTTTTATTCAGGTCTCAGTCCAGCAGAGGAACAGAAGCAGGGGGCAAGAGAGGGGACGAATATGGTAACGACACTACTAATAGTTTTTCTATGTGGGCGAATCAAAATGTGTAGATGTACCATGGGAACAAAGTCATGAGTGAGTAGTATATTGCTCGGCCTCAGGTCACGATGAATAATTGGACCTCCACGACATTCTTCATGCAGAAAACGCAGGCCCTTTGCAGTGCCGATGGCAATAGCATATCTGCGGTGCCACTCAAGGACATTCTCTGTATTCTCTGCCAAGATATTACCCCAAATAACTATTTATCTTGCGCTTTATGTTGCTGGACCAATATTTGACTATCATAATTATACGTACCAAATAAGTGCCACTCAAGAGAATTATTGCAGATGTATTCATAGACCAAGATGTTAACATTTTCCTTGCAGCAATAACCCAAAAGCATCACAATGTTTCTGTGACGTGCAAAGCTCAAAACATAAACTTCAGAATGAAACTCGGAAAACCCTTGTGTACTTGCTTCCTTCCGCACCTTTGCAGCAACGACCTGGCCATCTTTTAACCGACCTTTATATACATGACCATATCCACCTTCTCCAAGCAAATTATCCTTCGAAAAATCATCTGTTGCCAGCTGTATCTCTGAGAAACTGAATCTCATTGAATCCTTGATATATAGTTCTGTCTTTGCTCCACAAGCAATACAAAGAAATGGTGTATTAGAGGATTTCCTTGATGTAGGTGGTTTTCGTTCTTTCTGAATAACAGGAGGAATTGAATGCTTCATTTCCTCTCTGGCAGCCCTACCTGTTAAAACTGCTAAACAATTAAAGCATGAAGGACAGGAGACGATTCCCTTACTCTGTATCAAATGCCTTATAGTTTTACACTAGAAATTGTTACATCTTTCATCAACATCAAGGAGGTCAATACTGTAACAGATTTATATAATTCACCTAGTTTAAAAAACACCAAAAACAGAAAAGCCTGTTTTAAACTCATGAGAACTGTAAGGAAAGATATTTCTTAGTATTCCTCTTCTTACCTCTTCCCTACTATGTTGAGTAGGAATCCAAACTACAAAAGAACTACAAACATTTCAGGAAATAGAAGGTCTTTTAAAACCATGAAAACTGAAAGGGAAGATATCGTTGAGAATTCCTCTACTGACCTCTCCCTACTAAGTTGAGCAGGACTCAAACCTGAAAAGGACTATGAACCCTCAAAGTCGAATGTCACTGCACTTCCGCAACTTAAAGTTATCAGCACAAGAACAATTACCAAAAGCCGATGATTTACCAAATTCTTAATGAGTAGTTCATATGCAAGAACAATAATCCATTTTCCCAGAAAATGAAGAACCAGCTAATTTTACAACCACAATTAGTATCCATGAAAAATAATATAGAATCAAACAAGGCTTGGAGATACCTTTCAACCCACACAACAAGGAATTACTTCACTACGGTAATATTTGTTTCATGTGAACATGAGTGTCATAATGAAGTTTTGTAACAACAGCAGCAAGATTTTATGCTAGAATTTTAAAAATATCATGCTTTTTTTTGTTCATTCAGGGGTACGGCATATAGGCCTACTTCTTAACGTTAGAATAAATGAGTTGTTTTACTTATCCCTTAAAGGATATATGAGAAAAAGAAGGAAAAATCTAACTAAACAAGGTTAATGATATACACATGCCACTGATATCAAAAGACATGGGTAATAGTACCCAAATGGCTGCATTTCTTTTAAAATTATTGTTAGAACAGCTACGTGAATATATATGTAATTAGTCCTAGTCCCATATGTAGTAGGAGTAGGTTATATATTATGTGTACTTATAAATAGGGTTCATTGAATTACAATTAACATCAATAATAGATTTTTCTCCCGTGCATTCTCACATGGTATCAGAGCATCAATGAGAAAAGATCACTTCGCGTCATTTCAGCGACATCCAAAAAAAAGAACTGTCACCGTGCAATTTTCCAGTGACTTAAGTGACTGTTTGCGTCAAAGTCACTCTTTATCAATGTTGTATACAAACCAACACCACCACAAGGTCTACTGTAGTCCTCGCGACCGAACCCCAGAAAACCCCACTGGAAAATTCCTACCCACTCGTCGGGCAGACTGGAAATTTTCCGGCGAGATCTGTGCACGCGTCGGGCGCGTGAGACTCCATCCAGCCAAATTCTAATAAACTTCCTTCAGGAAAGCTTACTCGGACAGCAATTTCGAGTCCACCAGTACAATTTCCGACAAATTCTGACAACTTTGGAATTTTCCGGCGTAAAATAGTGTCTTTTTTCTCTGCTGTGAATAGTGTTTTCCAAGATATTTCTTCAGTTTTCGCATAGGATTTACTGATTTCTACTATTTCAAGTTAACCCTACAACTTTTAATCAAGAATTTGAGAAATTAATTGTAGCGAAATGGGATCCAATACTATGAATAGATGGATGGTATCTCTACCAGATTATATTGAGTTCCTTCAGTACAAAGCATGTAAACAGACATCTTCAGATACAGCTTCTGCTGTTCAAACATGTACTAGCGTGACTTGTGTTTCTCATCATCCTTCGATTCTTGGGTCATTGATTCAAGTGTATCTCATCACATTTCTGGTAATAAATCTCTTTGCACTACTATTTCATTTTCTCAATCTCTTCCAACAGCCACAATGACCATCGCGTCTCAAACCATGGCAACTGAAATAGGTCAAGCAGGTCCACTTCCTTCCTTACCTTTAGATTAAGTTCTTTATGTTTCCGGTAGTCCTTTTAATCTCATAGTCGTTAGTCGTTTAGCCAAATCACTTAAATGTTCTGTTTTATTTCTTGATGACCTTGTTTTTATACAGGAACGCAAAACGGAGCGACTCATTAGTATCGGGCGTAAATCAAATGGACTTTATTACCTTATCCTTGCTAAATCACATGAACCCATATAAACAGCTTTTTTTGTTATTGTTCACCAGATATATTACATAAACGGTTGAGACATCCCAGTTTGTCAAAACTTCAGAAAATGGTACCTGGTTTGTCTCATTTGTCTACTCTAGAGTGTGAGTTATGTCAGCTCGATAAGCATACTCACTCACATTTCCCTCGGCGTCCTGATAATCGAGCAGAGTCACCTTTCACTTTAGTCCATTCAGATGTTTAGGATCCTAGTCAGGTCAGTTCTACCTTGGGATTTCGCTACTTTGTTAGTTTCATTGATGATTATTCCATGTGCACTTGGATATTCTTGATGAAAAATCGATCTGAGTTATTTCTATTTTTGAAACCTTCCACACTGAAATCCAAAATCAATTTGGGTTTCTATCCGCACATTTCGTAGTGAAAATGCCCTAGAGTATTTGTCTTCTCAATTTCAGCAGTTTATGAACTCTTATGGGATCATTCATCAAACATCTTGTCCATACACATCTCAACGAAATGGGATAGCGGAAAGGAAGAATAGGCATCTCATTGAGATTGCCCGTACCCTACTCATACAATCTTATGTTCAGTTGCGTTTTTGGGGGATGCAGTTCTCACATCTTGTTATCTTATTAATCATATGTCATCCTCAGCTATCCAAAATCAAGTTCCATTTGCTGTGTTGTTTCGCCACTCACCCTTGTTCTTTCTTCCACCTCATGTCTTTGGGAGCACATGTTTGTTCATAACCTTACTCTAGGAAAAGATAAGTTAGCTCCCCGTGCACTCTTAAGTATGTATTTCTAGTTTACTCGAGAACACAAAAAGGGTATCGATGCTACTCACCTGACCTCCAGCGGTGCTTTATGTCTGCTGATGTTACCTTCTTTGAAACTTGGACATACTTCCTAGGCCTAGGTGATCACTTACACATTTCTGAGGTGCTACCAGTTTCATCTTTTGGAAATTCAGTAACTATTTCTCCTTCACTTTCCTCCACGGCTCCATCACCTACATCCCCAACTCTAGCTCCAGCACCACCACCTATAGCTCCTCCTACATTCTTAACCACAAAAGTCTTCCGGTCACCAACCGTTGAGGAATCTAGTGTTACTCCTCCTACATCCCCAGCCACAGGAACACCTCTCTTGCCTTATCATCGTCGTGTGTGCCCAGCGTCAGGCCCAGCTAATTCACGTCTTGCAACTGACCCTGCTCCTACTGCAGACTTGTCTCCTCCTAGTCAGCCGATTTTACTTCAGAAAGGTATATACAGACCACACTTAATCTTAATCCTCATTATGTCGGTTTAAGTTTTCATCTTCTGTCATCACCCTGGTATGTTTTTGTATCTTCTTTTTCCTCTGTTTCCATCCCTAAGTCTATAGGTGAAGCATTGTCTCGTCCTGGATGGCGACATGCTATGGTTGACGAGATGTCTGTTTTACATACGATTGGTACTTGGGGGCTTGTTCCTCTGCCATCAGGTAAATCTACTGTTGGTTGTCGTTGGGTGTATGCAGTCAAAGTTGGTCCAGATGGCCAGGTTGATCGACTTTAGGCTCGTCTTGTTGCCAAAGGGTACCGTGATACTTTCTCTCCCGTGACTACAATAGCATCAGTCCACCTTTTTCTATACATGGCTGCTATTCGCCATTGGCCTTTCTGTCAGTTGGACATTAAGAATGTTTTTCTTCACGGTAACCTTGAGGATGAAGTTTACATGGAGCAACCACCTGGTTGTGTTGCTCAGGGGGAGTCTAGTGGTCTTGTATGTCGATTGTGCCGGTCACTCTATGGTATAAAGCAGTCTCCTCGAGCCTGGTTTGGTAAGTTCAGCACAGTTATTCAGGAGTTTGGCATGACGCATAGTGAAGCTAATTACTTTGTGTTTTATTGGCATTCTGCTTCAAATCTCTTTATTTATCTGGTGGTTTATGTTGACGACATTGTTATTACCCGCAATGATCAGGATGGTATTACTAAGTTGAAGCAACATCTCTTTCAGCACTTTCAGACTAAGGATCGGGGCAGATTAAAGTATATTTTGGGTATTGAGGTCGCTCAGTCTAGCTCAGGTATTGTGATCTCACAACAAAGGTATGCCTTAGACATTCTTGAGGAGACAGGAATGACAGGTTGTAGTTTTGTTGACACTCCTATAGATCCAAATTCTAAACTTTTACCAGGATAGGGGGGAGCCACTTAGTGAACCTGCAAGATATAGGGTAAATTAAATTACCTTACAGTGACTAGACCTGACATTTCCTTTCCTGTGAGTGTTGTGATCTAGTTTATGAATTCCCCCTGCGATAGTCATTGGGATGCAGTTGTCCGCCTTCTTCGGTATATAAAATCAACTCCAGGCAAAGGAATATTGTTTGAGTATCGAGGCCATGAGCAGATTGTTGGATACTCAGATGTTGATTGTGCAAGATCATCTTCTAATAGACGCTCTACGTCTCGATATTATGTTTTAGTAAGAGGTAACTTGGTGTCTAGGAAGAGCAAGAAACAGAATATCGTTTCTCGGTCTAGTGCAAAAGCAGAATATCGAGCAATGGCTATGGAAACATGTGAGCTAGTTTGGATCAAACAGTTGCTCAAGGAGATTGAAATTTGGTGAAATCAGCCAATGGAACTTGCGTGTGATAATCAAGTTGTCCTTCATATTGCATTGAATCTGGTGTTCCATGAGAGAACTAAACACATTGAGATTGACTGTCACTTCGTCAGAGAAATGATACTTTCAAGAGATATTACTACAAAATTTGTGAAGTCGAATGATCAGCTTGCAAATATTTTCACCAAGTTCCTCACTGGTCCTCGTATTAGTTATATATGTAACAAGCTCGGTACATATGATTTGTGTGCACCAGTTTGAGGGGAGTGTTAGAATAGCTATGTGAATATATATGTAATTAGTCCTAGTCTATTAGGTTATATATTATGTGTACTTATAAATAGGGTTCATTGTATTACAATTAACATCAATAATAGATTTTTCTCTCGTTCATTCTCACAATTATCATCATGCTAGCTCACCTGATCTTTCTTGCATAGGATTGGCACTAAAATCTTCGTGTGAAGTGCTATTCTCCGGTTGTTTGTATGTCACCATTTCATTGTTTGCAATTTCGGAGCTTTCCACGTAACTTGAGTAGTTCATTGAAATAACAGACTGCTCTGTGTTCTCTTCAGTCGGAGGAGGTGCCAAGGCTACTTGCTTGGACAAAGAAAAGTACAACTTATTCTCAATGCTGTCCGCATCAATTATGGAATAAGGTCTCATAACCTTCACAAACAAGTTATCACTAATTAATGCAACTTTGCAAGGTATGTGTTTAAGGTAATACGTCAAATCCCGCCTGAGGTACCTGTAAGGGTTTAACCTTGTCATAATCAGAGAATAGAAAACAATGTCATAGAGTCAAACAAACATGAGATTCTAGCAGCAATATAGAGGCAATAAACATATAAACCATTGATCCAAAGTAGGAAGAGATGATGACATAAAAATTCATCCAAGAGGCTTACTTTTGAAAGATAAGTACTGACTTCCTTGTAACAACTACAAAAATGCGGACATGGTTTTTCATAGATCCAAAGTTGGAAGCACATCAGTATAGATTTAACCAGGGAGGCTGAATTCTCAAGGATAAGTGCTGACTTTCTGGTAAAAAATAGAAAATACATGGTTTTTTCTCAAGTCAAATGAGAGAAGAAGTCTTGCAAGACATTGTTCCACCTTTGATAAAATCATACAGCTTTAGACTTATGCGCTTCTGTTTGTATCAGACTGTAGTTACGAAGCTCAGAAATCAACATCAGAAGCACCAGATATGGAACAAACAAAGACCTACCTTGGACTGAGGGGAAGTGCATCGACCCAGCTCTACGTAATAGCGGCAAGACCTTTTCGTACATGCATGCGTATTGTTGATGTCATGTAGTTTGTTAGTTCAATAGCTTAAATTTGCTGTTATCTTCAAGAAACCAAAATATTCATGATCCCATCAGCAAGTGGAGGGACTAGTTTCATAGACTTTAAAAGTTACATTTCCTCTTCATGTTTTTTTAGCAAGTACCACTAAGCATCATGCAGCTTAGTGGCTAATTTTATCTCTTCAAGTTGAGAAAGCCTCTCATGTTCCTTTCCTTTCAATAAAACCAAGCTTTAAGAAAGTTTTTAAATTAATAACTTCCCTTTTGCTCTTCTTCTAACTACAGAGCAAAATCACTGCAAACAGAAGCCTGATTTTCCAACCACAATAAGCAACAAAATGTATTGCAATCACACAAGATTAATAATCAATGCGCAAACATTAAACATAATAGTCTATACAGAGTAAAATTCTAATTCTACAAATCAGCCTTATAACTAACAGGTATAGACTTAACCATGCATTTTTAATGAGAGAAAAAGTAGAGAAACAGGGTAAACAAAGGCGGAGCATCTTGTGACAAAAGCAATGTAGAAGAAAACTCCAAACAAGGGTCCATGCCAATTCCCTGAAGATCCATGTGTATCCCTTAAATACTGGTGGACCAAAATCAAAGCTATTCAATAAACAATACAACAAAATTCCGTTCAACTAGTTCCTTAAGCGAAAATTATCAATAAGTTCTTAAAGGAAGAGGTAAAAACCTAATCCGAGCAAAGATGCTATGTTTGCATACTTGTTAAGGTTCCAGCTGATCTTTATATTTTGGCAGATAGGAAGAGATATATTTATTTACTTATTCAGATTATGAATTGGCCTCATGATGTGAGGGATGGATTCCTTTTCAATGGACCAACCACATTGCAATGTTGTTATAACAGATGGTAGCAACACTGAGACCAGAAACTCTTTGATCTTTGCCATGTTTATTTCTCCGTCTTGTTTAAAAGCCTATTAGAAAAGAGGAGGTTTTTATGTAGCATTTGTTGTCTTCTGCATTTTACGACTAATTTATAGTTGGCTCAAGTCTCAGTATACTTTAGCTCCCAATGAAAGAGACACCATGCGAACTACAAGAACTGGAATTACCATGGTAACATCAGAGAACATACCTATCTAGTACAACACATGCCGCATCGATAGTTATAACCTCTTGTACAACCACCTTCCTTACTGGAGTCCCAGCAGTGATTTTGACTTCAATGTCAACCTAAGCACAATTTATAGTAATTTGTATTAAGAACAAAATTAAAATAAGAAATAAAATGCATTGCATTGGACAGAAATATAATGAGATGAGATAGATAGAAAGACGAGTAAAAGAATAGCTTGGGCATTCAATCAAAATGCTACTCCATCCAGTTGATGTCCTTCACTTGCCTCCACAGATGAATATAGTCTCTCTCTCTCTCTCTCTCTCTTAAATTATAAGCGAATTAAGCAAGGGATGATACAAACTATATAAACTGCTTTTTTAATATTGTCTTATCAAATCATGATAGGACGATCATCTTTCTATTTATGCTACTATGCCACTCTTTATTTCGTTTACTTTACTTCAAGATTCATGAATCCTACAGGCTGAATCAGTGTTAGAGAGTGATTTTTATTAAGGTGGACTCCAGTTTATATGTTGATGAACCACCGGTGAAACATTCATTTGCACTTCCATTTAATTGTCATTTTCCTTATGTAACTGGGCTCTATGTGGGCGTTGTCCCCCCTATATAATTGAGGTTAAGACAGTATAAAAAAGGCAGTTTCTAAACCAAGTTCAAATGCTTTGGGAGCTGTAATGTCTACTCCTATTGTGAACATCTGAAAATTATTTTTTCCAAAAGCTAATCTGTACTGCATCAGATTATTTTTGAAATTTTATTGATATGCTAACACACGGATATGAACAAACTCCAAAAGACTGTAATGTAGTAGGTCAGACTCAACCACATGCCTCCAGAGTGAAGCAAACTTGGTAGGCCAGTGGGAATTTTCAAAAGGGTGGCTTCTATGGATACTTCTAGCCGCATTCTAAGATATATCAATTAACAGTTACTTGCAGTACAGAGCTATTATGAGGATTAAGTTGTAGATATTACCCCTTCACCTTCACAGTCTTGGGCACTTTGCATGAGCATGTTCACATATGTATCAACCTTCTTTGTTACCTCTTTTTCAATTTCACGTTTGTGAGTTCCAAAAATGGACAGTGGCTCTGCTTCCATTTGATAACCCACTGCACACAAAAACGAGTGAGCAACCCATACTGTAAGGGTGTATTAACATACAAGATAAGAAGCCAGCTAAAGACATGAGCAATGATACAGTGGTGAATCGCACATGTAATCATTCAGCTAATACTGGTCTACCACAGTTCCCCCTTGACCATAAAAATGGCATAATATGTAGAAACTATGTATTCCTTATATGCACTTCAACAGTCACAGGAAAGAGGAATCATGCATAGTACTACTGGAGTTGTAAGCTTTCGTGAACCAAAAAATATGGGTCCCCACTAAAGTGACTTTGGTCACAACTTAGCAGCGATAAACAAGAACCAATTCTTGATGACAAAAACCATTCTAGTTGAACCCATTAGCAATCAAAGTGGAAAGTTCATTTTGGTGAACGGGAAATGGTAAAAATTGAAAGCTTCTATAAGGCATTAGTAAGCAATAAAAAGAGGAAAATGCTAGAAGATATATCCTTGCTTACTTGTCATGGACTAATGGACAAGTGAAGAAAGTAGAAACTAGTTTATTCATAAAGTGTACAAGACAGAAAATGCAAGATTAAGCATAATAAACTACATCAACATCATACTCCATCAAGTTCATGAACAATCTCTACATGTACCACTGCAGAATTTTATGTTTTACGTACCATCTTTTAAGGCCCTACAGATCTTTTCTCCGGAGACTTTTATAGGAGAGAAATTTTAAGAACCATAGCACAAAGTGTTAGAGACATATCCTAAAGGAAGAAAATAGCATCTTAGAGGTCAAACTGCCACTTCACAGAAATCAGAATGCATCTCCATATAAGCTTAAAATGGAAATAAATTTGTTTTGTCACACATCTAATCATCACCTTGATTTTGTCCATTAACTTTAACCGGACATATAAAATTCTCGGCCGATATAATGACTTCAAAAGTTTGAGTTGCACCTAAAATTAGATCATATTGTTCAGAGGACTCATCATCATCTGTAGAGTTATGAATAACCTTACAATTCGAGTAAAATTTGTCAAGCACAACCCTCAAAACGTGGACGCCATGTTGATTCAAAGGTAGCTACAATTGGTAATAATTTTCTCTTCGCATTCATGCCCTCTTCCAAATGAAACAAATGGCAATTAATATTAGATTACAGTCGCAAAAGTCAAAGATAAACGTGCGATCACCCTCCAACTCAAGCACTAAAAAGTACTAGCAATCTTCAAATAGAAAATGAGATAGTAACTGCAAAAGGTGAGGCAGGCACTCACTAGGATGTAGATATTTATGCAAAATCCCAAGCACAATAATGGTATCGCCCGCGTGAAGAATGTTACCCTGTGCTCTGATCTCATTGATAGTTTGCTTGATTTCCTGCTCAAAGTGATCCTTCGTCGCATCCAAAGCAATAACAATACGACCCGTTATTAGGCTCTCACCATCTGTATGGCTACCCATTAATGATGCTGCCATTTCTTGCAATTCAAGTTTCCAACACACACAACAATTGCACTCTTATTCTTTTCTTTCTAAATGATACTTAATATATAGCAAACAGTGCATGAAATAATCAAACAAACATGAGGATGAAAGATGGACAAATCAAATTTGGGGCCAACAAAATTGTATCTCAATAATTTTTCTGGGGGATTGAGGAAGAGTAGAGGGGAATATTTACAGTATATCTGGGATATTCTGAATGGATATTCTGAATAATTTTCTGGCGGGAACAGCCAGCCGGCCATGAAGGAGCAAAGAAGAAATGGTGCCAAAGTGCAAAAAGACAACAATATTCAATTTCGCTGGGCAATTTTTCTTGTGAGAGCCACTTCACCGACATTTCTCCTCTGGAACTCCGATAAAATGAGACAGAAAACATATCTTTATTGTTTTGGCTAGTATATTGCTTACAAGTAGAAATGATAATGGCCGTGACATATGTTAATTCCTACCTGCTTGTTCATTTACGGGAACCTCTGCAGATTTTTACTGCAATTCGAGAAGTTTAGAAAGGAAAGCTAGATATGTCTAAAATTTCAAATTTGGAATTTGGATATGAGCAAAAGGGTAATCCAATATAATACAGTTATCACGCTCAACTAGAAGGACTAAGCAGTCTTTGCAAATATAATCTGGTTTACAAGTTTGGAGTCGAATCTCAAAAGTAATTAATTTACTAATCACAACAACTAGTTTCGCAAGAATTCAAGTAATCAACTTTCGCAAATATTGAATAATGAGTGCGTGCTCCACCTAAAAGCAAAGTTATTAAAAAGTTGTAATTTTATTACAAACAAAGAAAATGTTGCAGACAAGATTGGAAAGGTCTAGGATTACGATTTCCCCTCTTATCGGAATCCTCCCTGCTACATTTCCTATAAATTCGCCTAGATACTCTCTACCAATCATGAGCACTTTAGGTTTCGTAATTCTCTTCCAAGCAAATAAAACAATTTACTAGATGTATTTTCTGAACTACGCTAGCTGACACTAGTTTACCGCTTATTAAGATCGCATCAAGGTTTCGTTATTCCTAATCCTATCTTTAAACCCTCTGTATTGATCCTTCATATATGTTAGGATTGATGGTGTTCTACAAATACCTAAATATGTACCCTTTTCCAAGTAATACATACTAAATAGGCATAGTCAATTGAGGTCCCTTCAATCAACCATAATAATCACGTAGTTGAACAAGCATCGAAAATCCAAAGGCAAACTTATATTAAACGAAACAAAAATTCATCCTCCAAGAGGTTCCATCAAACCCTAGAATAAAGAGTTCATCACCAATAATAGAAAAGGGAAGAAGAAAGATTAAAACTCGTTATATCTTCAGTCTTCTCCTTGCTTGTTCTTGCCTTCAAAGATGTTGTGTCGCCCTTAAAAAGTCATTATTTGATGTATTTATATCACTTAGGATTGCTAAGGGGCGGAATTTTTCAATCCCACTTCGGATGGAAAAAGCTGGAATTTGCGTCTGCCTTTGCGCGTCGCGCGCCCATGGACGCGGATTCAGCTTTTGAAATTCTTCCATTTCGCGACGCGATCCGTGCCTTTGCTTCACTTCGCTATTTTGTTCCTTCACTTTTCTCCTTTTTCGCGTCCATTTTTATGCCACACACGAGAATAGACGAGCTCCCAATCCTTTCATTTTTCTCTTTTTTTACAATAATTTGATATCTTTTGCTCCATTATCATTCAAGCTCAATCCTACAAATAAGAAATACGTAATGAGTACAATTCACTTCAAATATCATGTGTCTCCCGCAACTCACACGACAAGTGAGATGAAAATACACTCAAATTCATGCGCTTTTAGCCATTTATCACCACCTCACACTTAGACTTTTGCTTGTCCTCGAACGAATAAAATTAAGCGCATAGGCATGAAATACATTTCAAGACATACTCGAGCATCACACCAATAACAATGGTTTATATCAACGTTTAGAGCCTAGCATAAGCACTATTCATATTTTTCCTCAAGCTTTACGTCATGCCAAGACTAATTCAAATAATTGTGTGACTCTCGCTAACATCCTAGCCTCAAAATTGTCACGACCCAAACTGGAGGATCATGACTAGTACCCCGGCCATACTTGCCGAGCACCAACGTATATTTTATCTAATCTTCTTATTATCTTTAAGGGCCGATGAGATCAATATAAGTGGTAGATATGGATTTTGAACAACAAATAATTATAGATAATGGAATGAACATGGATAACATGGGATAACAAGACTGCCAAGAAAGTACATATAAGTTAGGATCTACCACGCTTCCATGAAAGACTATACAACAAAAATCATCCGACAAGGCATACCAAACTATACATAAGCCGACACATGTCTATGAGCCTCTAAAGGAGCATAAGTAATGCAACATAGTCGAAACATGGCCCCGGCATACCCATAATATCTATAACCAAAAATGCATACCAAGACCACGGCAAGTCCGAAGAAGGGATCTCTCCTATAACCGCTGAACTGGAAAGCCTACTGTGGTGGGGGAACTACGTCTACCTGTCTATCAGGACCTGAGCACGACATACAGCGTCCACAAATAAAAAGGACGTCAGTACGAATAATGTACTAAGTATGTAAGGCAGGTCAATATAAATATGAACAATAATGTAAAGAGAGGTAGAGAAGATACAACATGTAACATCTCAGTGCTTCTAAGAGACAGTAACATGAAATGCATGACACATATATACACATAATCTTTTAAAAACATCCGCCTCTGTGGCATCATCATTATCGTATCAACATCCGCCTCTGTGGGCATCATCATCATCATATCATACCCGGCCTCAAACAGGACTCGATAAACCCAACTGATCAGTGGTTGCACAATAGGTGCCATACCCGGCCGACTATAGTGCGGCTCAGTAGAGTAAAATAGATACATATATATAATGTATGTAGGACTCATTGGAATCATGTTCTGAACATTTCGGAGTGACGTAAGGTCGATATTCTCCGTACACATTATTAGGATTAACTCTTCATCAAGAATATTATAATAATCAGGATGTATCAACAACATTGATAACATAATAATAAGAGGAGCAACCTCAACATCAATTGTTCCATAAGAAGGGAAACAATGCAACTACTGTTAGCTTCTAAGAGTAGAGTATCTTTGGAAGCTCGTTCATTGCATTATGTACAATCGGAGTCGTGCAAAAGAAGGAAAGGGATAGCCTCACATAACTTGTATATACTGCCCCAATCTCAAGCTATGCAATTTTCACGAGCTTAGTCTACAATAAGAGAAACGACACTATCATTATCATTTAAGCGTCATAATTATTGTGTATCGACCACAACCTATTTTCGATGAAACGGACATCACCTCCCCTATATGTATGACTTCACACAAGTCAAAACAATCACCATACAGCCCAAACAACATCAATAATAATCAAATTGAGCCTCCCAAAACAGTCCACACACAACCTAATAACTTCATATATAAGATGACCACTGTAGTCGTGTCAAACGACCCGAAATTACAACGAACGACCAGCCCACAACACCTACATATATATGGTGTTTCTCCACACCCTTCCTCCTCCAAAATTCCACAATACAGTAGTAAAACACGCAGCCCAACAACAACACAAAACAGTCCGCGAAACAGTCTGATACAAGTGAATAACTCGAACTCACCGCTTTCGATCACCGTCCCGTGAGTTCTTACAAGTATAAAACGAATTACCATGAATTTACAACACAAAAAAATGGATGAAAGAGAGCAGTAAACTCGCCTTACTTGCTGGATAACTCATCCCTTATCTTGGTTCTTCAAACTCTAGGGTTTACCCCCAATTTGAACTTGAAAGAGAGGGAAAATCAATTAAGGTTTTTGGTTTGGGAGGAAGTTTGCACGGGTTTAGGTCTGGTTATTTGTGAAATATAATGAGGGATATATTTCAGGAGATAAGCCTTTTAATGGGATATTTGGATGACCCAAAATTGCCTCTTTTTGGGCTATCATTTAACCAAGTAGGTGACCCACCTACTTGTCACCTAGCAGCTTGTGCAGTCTCGCAAAAATATTTATATCTCTCTACCCCAATGTTGTATTAATAAACGGTTTAATGTGTTGGAAACTAGACTTATAGATCTTCAATTTGGTGGGTATATCACCTTGTAATTCCAAGTAGATTGGGATAAAAGCTTAATAACATTTAACCTAAAGTTTAAGTAAAACTATGAACCTAAGTTGCGACAACTCTTGTCGACTTTTGCTTCATAACTCATTTGACTTCAAGACTATGATACAAATATTATATGATTCAAATACCTTAAAAGATGACTTCTTGAGAATATCAAGCACCCCTAGGTTTACCCAAAAATACGAGTTACAACATCCTTGATTCGTTTAACTTCTAATACGTGTTAATCACTCTTATACACTCTTTTATCATTTAAGATCAATAAGATTAACTTCTTATCATCTCAAATATAATCTCTTCTCCTGTTTACATTGATTAACTTATGGGATGAGCCAACGTACGTGAATATGGGTTGTAATAAAAATTTGACTCCAATACATCCCAAACTTAGACTCGCTTCTCATGCCAACCCAAAAACCAAGGCTTTTACCAATCTTTTGCAAATCATGTGCCCTCACCAACAAACCAAAGAGAGGAAGTAGTCCACACACTCAAACATAAGTTGGTAAATTGAATTGTAGCTATAGGTGCAAGCTTCGTCTATTGCCAGAAAGTATAAATCGCCTCCTCCCTCGCCTTTTGGCATGGACAATAAAGAAAATATGTTTACATAAATTGAAGCAAATGGAGTATTAGACTTTAGCCACTCTATTTAAACACAAGTATATTGTGGAAAAAAGTACTCTCAACACACTAAACAACTCCAGCAATCACTACTGGATTCAGGGGCGACCCAATGGTAAAACAACTCAAGCAACTGCTTGAGGCCCCAAATTTGTGGGGGGACCAAATTTTTTTAATATTAAATAGTTGTATATAATAATTGTTTTTATAAAAAATATTTATTATATAAATAAAAAATATTTTTCATGAAAAAGGAAAATGTGAAACCGTTAGAGTTAATTTTGGAATAGGGATAGTTACTTTTGGGATTCACTCCTAAACATTACTTGTGAATAAGTTTCTTCCCTCCTTTATAGACTATAATCATTATCACAGGGCCCACATTAGTTTTATGACTTTATTACTTTCTCTTTAAACTGATTTTTACTTATCTTTTATATTCCTTTTGGCCTCTCCAACTTACAGGTCCACTTTTCTTGTACAATATTGTGTCAAATAAGATAGCTAAAGCAATTGCGAACTCTTTTTTTGTCAAGCTTTCCCGGCATTGTACTAAAAATATTGACGCAATAAAAATAATATCAAGTTATCTATGACTATTTGTTAAAACCAGGTTCAATTGTTATGTACTTTTCTTATTACTTTGCATCTAAAATTTATTATTTTTTTATTTCTTTTGTTTGTAAGTATATATATATTATCTTTTTATTTATTTATTAGAAATTTAATATGTCAACAAGAAAATATGAATCTATGTATTAAAAATGTCAAAAAGAAAAGAAGATTTGAAACTTTAATATTCATGGGAAACTCATGTCGGCGGGAAATATTCCCGGTTCGTTGGCATTCATCACAACCCTTCACCCAGAAGCGTGCATCTTTGAATAATGTCAGCCAGTAGAAGCCCGACTCCAACACTTTTTCAGTTGTCCTTACTCCCCCGAAATGGCCACCATAAGGGGATGCATGACGAGACTGCAAAATAGAAGATTGGTCTATTGGGGAATACATCTCCGGATCATGTTATCAACACAAATCCTGAACAGATAAGGCCCATCCCAAAAGTACATACGGCAATCACGGAAGAACTTATTCTTTTGTACAGAGGATAGGTCATGGGGGATAATACTGCTTGCCAGGTAGTTTGAAATGTTTTATACCATGGCTCTACCTCAAGGCTTGTGGATAACAGTTGTTCATCCGGGAATTTTCCACGATCTCGTCTACCTCAACCTTCTTTTCCGCTCCTTCCAACCAGAATAAGTGATCCACCACTTGGTTCTCCTTTCCCTTTTGGTCACGGATTTCCAGGTCGAATTCTTGTAGTAGCAGCACCCATAAAATCATGTGCGGCTTTGAATCCTTGTTCTCAATTAGGTACCTGAGGGCAGCATGGTCAGTATAAATAATTACCTTCGAACCTATCAGGTATGACCTGAATTTGTCAAATGCGAACACCACTGCTAGCATCTCCTTCTCGATCACTCTGTAGTTTAGTTGGGCACCACTCAGGGTTCTACTTGCATAGTATATTGGGTTCCTGACCTTATTCTTTCGCTGCCCCAGCACTGCTCCCACAACATAATCGCTTGCGTCGCACATTGTCTCAAATGGTTGCTCCCAGTCGGGTGCAACTATGATAGGTGCAGACACCAGCCTATTCTTCAATTCCTCAAAAGCTACCCTGCAGTCATCAAAAACACAAAAGGGTAATGTTTTTCAAGCAATTTACACAAAGGGTTAGCAATCTTGTAAAAATCTTTTATAAACCGCCTGTAGAAACTGTCGTGGCCAAGGCAACTTCTTATTGCCTTGATGGAAGTAGGTGGTGGAAAATTTTATATTACATTAACCTTTGCACGACCCACCTCAATGCCCTTAATGACACTAGGTGCACCAAGACTATACCTTCTTGTACCATGAAATGGCACTTGTCCCAATTTAGCACCAGATTAGTCTCCATACATCTCTTCAGCACTCTTTTCAGATTCCTAAGGCTGTCATTGAACGAGTTTTCCACCACTGAGAAATCATCCTTGAATACTTCCATTATGTCCTCTACCATCTGTGAAGATGGCCATCATGCACCTTTGGAATATGGCGGGTGCATTGCATATGCCAAACGACATTATCCGAAAAGCGTAGTGCCATATGGACAGGTGAATGACATTTTCTCTCTATCCTCCAGGGCAATAGAGATCTTATTATACCCCGAGTATCCATCCAAAAATAAAAAGTGGGACCTCCCTGCCAATCTATCTATCATCTGATCAATGAACGGCAGGGGAAAATAGTCTTTTCAGGTGGCCTTGTTCAATCTTCTGTAATCCATACAAATTCGTCATCCCGTGACTGTTATTGTTGAGATCATCTCGTTGTTCTCGTTTTTCATCACAGTCATTCCAGCTTTCTTTCGCACACACTGAACTGCGCTAACCCAGTTGTTGTCAGAGATAGGGAAAATGATTCCTGCATCTAACCACTTGATCACCTCCTTTTTTCATGACTTCTTTCATGTTGGGTTTTAGCCTTCTTTGATTTTCTCTAGAAGATTTGTGTCCATCTTTTAGTAAAATCTTATGCATACAGAAGGTCGGGCTGATACCCTTAATATCTGCAATGGTCCAACCAATTGCAGTCTTGCACTCCATTAACACCTGTAAAAGTTGTTTTGTCTGCACATCTAACAAACCAGATGAGATAATAACAAGTAGAGTTGAGTTAGGTCCCAAGAAAGCTTACCTGAGGTGAGCTGGCAGTAGTTTCAGTTCCAACTGTGGTGACTCTTCGATCGATGTCTTAGTTGGAGGGGTCTTTCTTTCTTCGAAGTGTAAAGACTCGAATTCGAGCTCTCTTTTCCAGTACCCTTGGCCTTCAAGAGCCAACACCCACTCCGCCAAGTCCTCACCATTTACCTCTTCTAAGTTCATGAGGCAAGCCGCAAGAAGATCTTTTGCATTAAGTGCCTCATCATCTTCCTCCATCATCACATCCACAACTTCTATCAAAGAGCAATTTGCAAACTCACTGGGTCGTCGCATAGACTTTTGCACATTAAATGTTATTTCTTAGTTACTTAGCCTCATTTTCAGCTCCGTAGTTCCACAATCAATCAGCGCTCTTCATGTGGCCAAGAACGGCCTTCCCAAAATGATGGGAATATCCTCATCAACCTGGCAGTCCAGAATGACAAAATCTGCCAAAAACACGAACTTTCCCACTTGCACAAGTACATCGTCAAGTATACCAGATGGCCTTTTCACCATTCGGTCAGCTAGCTGTAGTAACATGGATGTGGACCTTGATCTTCCAATGCCTTACTTTTTATAGATAGCCAATGACATCAGATTTATGCTCGCCCCCAAGTCACACAATGCTTTGTCGAATTCATAGCCACTTATGGGAATTGTGAAGCTTCCAGGTCGGATAGCTTCTTAGCTATAGGTCTTTTCACAACAGCACTACAGGTCTGAGTCAATGTCACAGTTTCCAAGTCTTGAAAGTCGAACTTGCACGATATCAAGTCCTTCATCATTTTTGCATAATCGGGCATCTCCCCTAAAGCATCAATTAGAGGAATGTTTACCTGAATTTGCTTCAAGATTTCCATGAATTTTTTGTACTACTCATCCTTCTGATATTTAGCCAACCTCTGCGAGAAGGGTGTTGTAGGTCGCTTCCTTCCTGTGACTTGAGTTATATCCTGCCCGGGCACTTTTTCTAATGTCGTCTCTTGGACTTTCTTAGTCTACTTTACAACCTCTTTTTCTTTGTTTGCTTTCTCTTGTGCATGTCGTACCGTTACCTCTATTAACCCCTATTGAATTATCCACCTCAATTGGTACTAGCACAAGTATCTCAGTTGGTCGGCTTTCGCAAGCAATTTCTTGCTCTAGATCAATATCTCTACCATTTCTTAGACTCACCACCATAAGCTACTTTGGGCCCTGCTCTTTCAGATTGACATGTGTGTCCGTAGGTAATTTCCCTTGGGGGGATTATTCAGCGCCATCTATATTTTCCCTAATTGAATCTCAATGCCTTTTATCGTTGAGTCGTGTGCTTCAACCTTCTCTTGTATTTTTTCCTTGGACCCAATCAGTTGTTGCAGCATTCCTTTAATTTCAGAAAACCCATCATCTTGTCTCACTATTTGTTGTTGTTGAGGCTTTTGATAAGCTAGCTGCTGATTTTGCTGATTGTATCCCGGTTGTCTTTGGTAAGGCACAACTTGACCCTGTGGTCGCATAGCTCCAGGATTGTTGCTATTATTGTACTGCTGTTGTGCTAGTCTATACTGCTGGTTCTGCTGCTGATGGTAAGCTATAATCTCATGTTTTAGTTGATTATTACATTCCAATTTACTGCACCTTAGTTGAGTTTGAGCTTTAATCGCTAGTGTTTTGCACTAATTGTGTGTTTTATGCCTTGTAGGAGTGATTCCGAGCTATGTAAATGATATGGAATGAATTCAAGTGATTTGGAGCTTTTAAATATGAGTAAAAGCCCAAGGAATTAAGTCGAGATCGTGTTCGGGGATCAACAGATAATAGTTGAGAACGAACAAAGAACCGAGCAGGCATAGTGCATAGTGTCTAGTAAAATGGACATAACTTTTCGCTCGGAAATCTGTTTGGGCTCCAAAATATATTGTTGGAAAGATAACTCAAAGGGATATAATTTTCATGTTTTACGTGTTTTCAAATTCCCAACAAAATATAGTGAAAGTGCGCAGCAAGTGCGTGGCTGCGCACTAACCGCGCATATGGGGCAGAACAGTGTGAAAAGTGCACGGCCAAGTGCGGGGGCACACTTCCAGGTGCGCGGTCGCGCACCTCCAACTACTGTAAAGTGTCCTATTTTTCGTAGGAGAAGGTATATTTGTTTGGGCCCGACCCTACTTAGTATATATACATGGGAAAACGGTAACTTAAGGACTTTTGACACATCTAAGACCTAAGGAGGCTAGAGAGAAGGTGGAGAAGCCAAAGCACAAGGAATTCATCATTCAGTCCTCACTCAAGACAAGAGTTTGGATCGTTTAATGCTTTTCTTTATATTTGTAATGAATTACTCCACATCTATAGAGTAGTTCTCTTTAGGGATTGATGGATTTGGTGTTTTGATGATTGTTTGTGGATATTAACTCTAATTTTTATGTATTGAATTATTTTGGGTGTTTTAATTATTGTATCTATATTCACATGTTCATGTAATCGAGAGAGGCATAACTTGTGATGTTTTTGCATCATCTTGTTGGTTGAATTCATTGATATTTCTTAGTAATCGAAAGAGGCTAGTTGAATTATTGTTTAGACCTAGTTAGGAGGATAATCAAAAGAGGTTCTCCTAAAGATCAATCCACTACAAATTCGTGCATATATTCATCGAGAAAGGAGTTTCCACTAAATTTTTGAACTAATAATTGAGTGAATTGGAGAGACTCACTTGAACATTAGAAGTGAATTAACTAGAGTCAAAACCCAGACAATTATCTTGCACCTATCCAATCAACCCCTATTTTCTCCCGTTGATATCTTCTTTGCTTACTTTTGTTCAATTGTCATTAGTCAATTAGATCTAGAGACTTATTTAATTTTGGTTATTAATCATATAAATCTCAATTGTTGATCATCTTAGATAGCAATCGAGCTATAAACTACGAAAATATTGTTTAACTCCAATCACTATGGATACAATATTTTAAGTTACTATATTCGACTAGCGAGCATATTTGGTATGTGTTTCAAGCTTGTCAAATTTTGGCGCCCTTGTCGTAGATTGGGCAATCAATACTATTTGAAATAGTTTGTATTGTTAATTCAGGAATTACGTTTTAGTTTTTTTTCTTTTCTTTTTCCTTTTCTATTTTATTTTCTTTAATAGTTAACTTCTTTTCAAGATTTGTTTTGTAGTTCCTAATAAGTTGGACAAGATATTGTAGATACTGAACTCTAAATGTTGTGAGGATGGAGTACAACCAGCCTAAGAAAACGATTGAAGAGTTAGCAGATAAATATTATTAACGGTCGGCTATGTGTTTTAAATGCGGTGAAAATCATCTATGAGTTCACTGTCAAGCATGTATGTATTCCTCCTATGGCTCGTATTTTGAACGGTATCGCTCTATTTCTAGTCCGTACAGGTATGAGGATTCATATGGTTACAATCTTGACTCTGGTTGGGATGAATACCCTTATTATAGTGAAAGCGAAGTGAGAAAACCACCTCAAGGGGAGAACAATAGTTTGGAAGAGCTTTGTCACACCTCTGTTTCCCTCCGTAAGGGTAATAAGGGAGTTTTTCCAATTAAAGTGATATTATTTGGATTTGGGATTTATTTATTAATTTTTAGTTTTAGAGTCGCCACCCGAATTTTGACGGTGTTCCGGGACACCATTTATTTATTGAAATCCCAAACCGAGGAATTTGAGACTCTGTTAAAAATTGTCTGCGAACCAGAAATCCGGGTAAGGAATTCTATTAACCCTGGAGAAGGTGTTAGGCACTCCGGGATTCCGTGGCTCTAGCACGGCCGCTTTAAACTATTGATATTTGGCCTAATTATCTGATTGTTTACATATTTTTAGCCTATTGTGCATTTAGATTTTTTAATTTTAGCCGTTTTTAATATTTATGGATTTATCTTGAAACAAGTCACGATGGCGTGCACTTGCCATTTTTTGACACATTATAAACGCGCCACATGAAATGCACCCGCAATTTACAACATGTGATTTTTATTATTGTTCGGAGTTGTGGTTGGGGGCATGAGTTGTCGTAGCCAACTAAATAAGGAAATTAAAGGCACCAAAATGGGATCATTAGTCTATTCGAACCTAATTTGAACTATGATTCTAAAAAGGACAGTCAGAAAAAAAAACTTATGAGTAAATTGGCACATTATTATTTCAGTTGTATTTTCGAATCATAACACTAGGTCAGGTGGTTTTAATTTCAGAAAAAAGAGATAAATACATGTTTTTTAGTTTATAGTTCATACATATGGGTCTTTTACTAATGGTCATAATAAATAAACAAACACTTTCTAAAATTAATGGAAAATACGTTTGAATAGTAAATTTAGTATTATACTAAGGAAAATTAATGATACTTGAAATATTGAGTGAAAAATACAAACCAGATTTTTATTAAACTGGATTAAACCAATTTTAAAGCTAAAATACGTTGCTAAGGCTTTGGGCTTTACATCCCCATGCGCAATAACGTAGAGTTCAAGCCCTATTAAGCTTATTGGGCCCTCTTACAGGTCTGGCCCAGTTCAATACAGCTTTCATTTACAGCTATGAAGTATTGAAATTTCAGATTAACAAAACAAGATTCAATGCGATTTTAAGAAAAAAACCCAGTCCATAAAGTTTACAACAATTCTGAAAATACTGAGTCCATAGGTGTATTCTTACACCAATGCTTAATTACACAAATACAAGTTTCCAGAAATCGTAAAAAAAAATAGTATAAAAAAAATGAAAATCCCTAGACTATTGTTGCTTTAGTTTCGAGCTTTCTCATGACTTTAATTCACCACCTGATTTTCAACAAGAAAAGAAAAAGGGTTATGCATTTATACAGGCAAATTCGACCAACTGGTGGTCGAGTCCCACCTCTTTAATGCCTCTTCATACAGAACTTCACATAAACATGGTCATAGTGATAAATTGGACACACATACAACAGCAGGTTTCAGATATTATGACCAAATTTCAACAGAAATTTATGATAAATGCTAACACATAGTTCATCAGCTCATATAAACTAACAGAAGATTCAGCCAACAGGTTTCAAACACAGAGATTCTTATTCAAGAGCAGAATGTTACATATCTTAAGAGAGAATACAATAAGAAAATCTGACCAAGTAAAGGTCAGGGGGAAAACCAGAAATTTGAAGCTCAAATCCAGCCACAGAAACAATAGTAAATCAGCCAAGGAAACCCAGAAAATAATGGCTTGAATACCAGAGATTTGAAAAAAAGAAACCAGCAAGAAAAACCAGTTTTCAAGGAAGAAATCACAGCTACATGAAGATCAATTTTCAGATTGTTTTTGCACTCATGATTTCAGTATTTTATCAGTGTTTTCTATTCTTTTCAAATTTTCAAAAATGGTATTTTCAGAGCAGGATTTCAGTAGGTGTATAGAGTGTGTATTCCCTCCTTTTCAGAGAATAGTGTAGTAGATTTATAGGGAACTTTAGGGTAGAATCTTTAAGGGAATATTTCCTTATCTATTAGCTGAAATAGTACAGGTACAGTTGTCTAACATTATCCTATTGGACATTTGTAACCCCTTCTAGAACATTCCTATCAATTACAAGCCTTATCCCCTTTTAAAGTTACTATTTTACCCTTAAAATCTGATTTTATGATATTTTCCTAATTCTAGAAGTTTCTTGGGTTGTTACACCCAAGATTCTTCAATTGAAGTTCCTACATTACCCCTTAATGCCCTTAAAATTACTCTTTTAGTAATTAAGGTTAAGGTTATTTACTAAGCTAATTAGCTAATTTTATCTCACTCTGTTGATTAAACTAATAGCTAACCTTTATTGGAGTTATTATGTGATTAACTCAATTGAGTAATCAAGCCTAATTAGTTGTCTCAAATTAGGACTTATTTATCTATTTCAGAAGATATTGACCTAAGTTAACCCATTATATAAAGTTTCTTTTAAAGGTTATCACCAAATCAGATTAACCTTTAATTAGGTGTGATTACTAATCAATGAGTATATATAAATGATTAATAGGTTAGTTTTAATCTAAGGATCCAAGATTAAATTATAATTAGTGATTTAGCTAGAAGCCTTTGAATTCATGACTAGAATCAAATAACATCCTAACTAATCAACAATTAACAACAACTAAAACTAATAATTAAGGAAAGCAAGGGAGGGGGATGGTACATGGACCTAACCTATTATCCTAAATTCATAAAAATCAACTTGACTAAAACAGACTAAGTAGAGAAATAATACACACAGATTACAATTTCATGATCAGAAAAATCAGGAAATCCTATACAATCACTCAGTAAACCAAAACCATTTACTCCGAAAAGGGTAGAAACCTTAACAATTAAGTCGTGCATAAAAGTGACTGAATTCGGCCTAATAGTTGGGATTAATCAGTAAAACCTAAATTACTACTCCAATTAGACCTAAATATGCAAGTTTAAACTAATGTCAACCAATTAGCATATAACTTTTCACAAGCCAAATTAGTTGATAGAAATCTGGACAAACTTAAACTACATCGAGTCATGCATAATCAAAAGTTGAACCTAGAGTAGAATTCAAAGCATCATTTAATCATCAAAGAAAAGGAAACATATAAGCCACAAAAATAAGAAAAGAAAAACATAAACTAAAACTAAAAAAAAAAAAAAAAGTCTGAGATTTTCAGAATCAGGTTCAAACAAGCAACAATAAGAGGAAGAATGAGGTTTCAGGGTATACCATTTAATGCGAGAATTTTGGCCGAATTTCGGCACTCCGGTAGGGTTTGGAAATAGACCAAAACCACATGAATCGATAGCTCTCACCAGGAGCTATCGACTCATGTAGGTGTGAGCCATTGGAGGTCTTGGAATTGGCCGATGTGGGGATTCTAGGTTTCTGACTTCTTTGATCCAGAATTGATGAATTTTGGGAGGGTTTTTGGTAAAACTAATGGTAAGACGAGATTGAGGGGAGTCATGAGGTCGTCTGGTAAAATTTTGGGGCTATTTGGTTGAGCTCCACCACCGGTAGGCGATTTCCGGCTGGCGAAGCAAGGTGGTAGACGACAGAGCTTCAGAGAAGAGAGAGAGACGGGAGGTGGGGGTTCAGACTTTGGAAAATGAGGGTAGGGGGGGCGTTTGGACAGATATATACTTATTAGTTGATTAGTTTCGGAATGGGAGGCTAAACGGGGTCGTTTTGGGTGGTCTGGGGCTAGCCGGGTTTGAGTCAATTAGGTTGGGGTGTTAAGTGTTTAAGGAGAAATACTTTGGGCCTGGGTAGGCTTAGCTCAGGTATGGTTTTAAGTTTATTTTATCCATTTAAGCTAATTAATTAACTCTAATTAAATTAAAACTTAATAATAATATAAAAATATAGTAATTAATTCTAACTTAGTTTTGTCTAATTATAGATTAATTGATAAGTTAATTAAGAGTAATACTACTTAGTTTAATACCACTAATCATTTAAAGAGCAAATTTTGTAATTTTCTTATGGAAAATGATTAAGTTACGCGATTAACCATTAAAACCTGTAATTATTTAAAAGATGAATTTTTTGTAATTTTCTAATAAAAAGATTGAGGTTAGGCACCTAATTATGCAACTTTAAATCATTTACAAATTTTAAAAGACAAATTATGAATATACACATAAAAATAATTCACAAACGACACTGAAATTCAACAAAAATTCATAAAACTAGTTAATTTATTGAATTTTGTAGGAATATATGATAGGTTAAAAATTACATGCTCACAGCTGCCACTCTTTGCTAGGAAACACGAAGAGTTTTCGGGCAAACACAAAGTGATCAGTTATGAACAACTTTTACCCCTTCAAATATTCCATGTGAAGCGTTTTTGAAAAGTTTGACCAAACCCTGCTTCAAGGTTGCCTACATATCCTTGGCTATAAAGGAATCAGGTCAGTGTAGTTCTGGAAGTTTTGGTAGGTGGGACTACCGGGTAACTGTGATTTCACTGTTGTTGTTACTGCTTGCTGAGCTCCTTATTACACCAAAATTAAAGTGAAAAAGACTAAACTAAACCTATCAACTATGAGTTATAAGATTTCTATCTATGAGTCTTTTGAAGCTTGATCTTGAGTCTTGTTTGTTTTTCACGCAGATTCTGATCTGAATCTTGATGCTTGTTAGTTGTATGTGATGTTTCAATCTTCTTCAGCTTTTTCGGATCAAGAAGGGACATGCATAGCTTGTGAATTCAATCTTGTCTTGAGCAGTCCACATCTTTTCCGCTTCTGTAATTTAGGGCTCAACTCTTTTCCTTTTCTTCTTTTCTTTTATTTTGAGTTGAGACGTATTCTTTTGTTCGTCTCGAATCCATGGTCCTAAAGTATAATCTGTGCAAAATCAAAACAAACGAACGAAATTTTCTGCCTCAATTTTCACTAGGAAAATTACGTGAGTTATTGTAACGAAATCTATGCTACTTTATTATGGAAAGCAAGGAAAAGCCAGGAACGGTGTACTCATAGTGAATGTAGACTAGGGGTGGATACCCTATGCCTAAAATTAAAATCAACTAGGGATTGGAGACCCTATGTTGGAAAATATCGACAGGTTATGTTGTCGTCAAGAAAAGATCACCAGGTTATGCCGGCGTCTGGGGAAGGATAAACAGGTTATGATGTTGTCAAGAAAGAGATCACCAGGTTATGCTGGTGTCTGGAAAAATCTCAACAGGTTATGTTGTTTACAGGAGAGAGATTACCGGTTTACGCCGATCTGGAGAACATCAACAGGTTATGTTGTTGTCAGGAAAAGATCACCAGGTTATGTTGGCATCTGGAAAGGCGAACAGGTTATGCTGTTTCCAGAAAAAGAGATCATTGGGTTATGCCAGTGTCAGGAAAAGATCAACAGGTTATGTTGTTGTCAGGAAAAAGAGACCACTAGGTTATGCCAGTATCAGGAAAAGATCACTAGGTTATGCTGGTGTCTGGAAAGGTCAACAGGTTATGCTATTGCCTGGAAAAGAGATCATTGGGTTATGCCAGTGTCAAGAAATGATCAACATGCTATGATGTTGTCAGGAAAAAATCACTAGGTTATGCTGGTGTATGGAAAGGTCAACAGGTTATGTTGTTGCCGGGGAAAAAAGATCACTGGGTTATGCAAGTGTCAGGAAGAGATCAACAGGTTATGCTGTTGTCAGGAAAAGATCACCAGGTTATGCTGATGTCTAGAAAGGTCAACAGGTTATTCTGTTTCCAGGAAAAGAGATCACTGGGTTATGCCAGTGTCAGGAAAATATCAACAGGTTCTGTTGTTGTCAGAAAAAGATCACTAGGTTATGTTGGTGTCTGCTAGGGAGTGGGACCCTATGTTGGCATCAACTAAGGAATGGAATATCCTTTGGTTGGAAAAGGTTTATCTAGGGATTGGGGACCCTATGCTACTTTAGGTTTGAATCATTTTCAACATCATTTTTTCTTTTTCTTTTTCTTTTGTTCTCTTTTTTTTATTTTTTTTATTTTCAAAGGATGAGTGAGTGAGGGAAAGGATTTTTGGGGGAAACTTCCCTTTTTGGAGTCAATGCTGCAGAGCTCCTTCTAGCCCTTGCACAATTTTTTTTTGGTTGCACCTGCTTTTTGCACGATTGCTTTCGAGTTGTACCTGTTTTCTATTTTCAAACAAAGAACAATTTGTGTGGTTGGTTTTGTGGCCTTGATCATTTCAACTGCTTGATCTCAGCCCCTTTGACGAAGATCTCAACCGCTTGCTTGCTTGCTCGCTGGGGATTGGGTTTCATTTATAAACCCGGGGCCCCTGGTTTTCCAGATTTTACTATGGCGATTGGTCACGTGGGACCCAACATTTTGACTTTATTTTGCCTTTGCATGCCTTTTACTTGATTTATCTTTTGGATTTTCGAAGTATCGGGGAGAATTTTGGCTCCTCTAGTTTTGCTGCAACGGTTAGTCGCGTGTGACTTAACCTTTCCAACTTCATTTGCCTTCATAAGCACTTCAATTCGATATTCTCCTTTCAAAGGGTTCTGAGTTTGAAGCATCGGCCTCTAATGACAGTCGAGATCGACTCGATGCCCCTGACGAGGATGGGTGCCTTTTTGCATACTAGCCCGTATCAAGTGAGAACCCTGTAAATTAGTCTTGCCATCCTTTCTTTGCCTTAATTTTGGAACAGAGTTAGACCGAAAGGGATTCAAAAGAAAGTAAATAATAGAATGGATAATGAATTTAAACAGGAGGTATCCCTTTCGGGGAAAGGAAGGAAGGACTTATCTGGAGTGCATGCGGACTTCAATGAACATGACATGCCTTTTGGACTGGATGTCTGATCCGTGTAAACTGTTCGACCCTCAGAAATTCATCACAACTATCACCCCGAGATTGAGAAATCTGACCCCGGACTGTGTCCATGTTAGTGACACATTATCCTTTTTCGATCAGTGGCGCCCTTTGCGAGTTTTCACCAACTGATCTCTCTCATTTATCTTTTCATCATCGCCTTGTAGTGCTCTTTGCGAGTTTTCACTAACAAGACTCTCATATTGATTTCCCTGCTCACCATCACCTCACGGTGCCCGTGTTGGTTTTCACCGATGAGACTCTCTCATTTTAATTTCTCTTCTTACCGTCGTCTTACGGTGCCCGTGTGGGTTTTCACTGTTAAGACTATCTCATTTTATTTCTCTTATTTGCTTGTATTGGATCCAAAGACTATATCCTCCAATTTTAGACATCTTGGTCAATTGATCGGAAGGACTTGAACAGGGTTTTGGTGAAAAGAATTTGTATTGAATTACAACTTTGGAACCTCTCAGGAGAAATCATCGTCAAACACATTACAACATTTGCCCTAACTTAAACTCTTGGGAAATATGGAATTTTTATTTTGGTGTGACTGAACCCCAGAGAGAGGCTGCCTACGTATCCTTTCGGAATCAAGTCGAACGTAGTTCAGGGAAACATTTTTGTTTTGGTGTTTGTTTTGATTTTTCATTTTTTCTTTTGTTTTCCATTTCATCATTTTTTAATTATTTTCTTAAATAATAACACTTTCAGGTTCCAAAGAGGTTAATCAAAGAAAAGTAACCGGCTCAAAAGGGTTTACAAAAGTTAGTAATGTTTGGGGTTGCGTGAATGAAAGCCTTCGTCATTTCGATCGGGAGAACCAACATCACGAAAAGGTCAAACATATTACCTTTTGACTGCATCTGCATTGACAGTCGTTTCGGGGTAAATTCTTTCAATGTCCCCCAAGTATAATGCTCCTTTTGGTGCAGTTTCCTTATAATGTATGGACCTTTCCAATTTGGGGTGAATTTTCCTTTCGCCTCTTCATGGTGTGGGAGGATACGTCTCAGGACGAGTTGCCCCACTTCGAAATTCCTAGGTCGCAATTTCTTGTTATAAGCGCGGGCCATTCTTTGTTGGTACAACTGCCCATGACAAACTGAGGCCATTCTTTTCTCATCAATCAGAGTTAATTGTTCCAGTCGGGTTTTAACCCATTCATCATCCTCAATTTCAGCTTCGACTATGATCCGAAGGGAGGGAATTTCAAGTTCTGCAGGTATTACGGCTTCAGTGTTATAAACCAATAGATAAGGTGTAGGTCCAACCGATGTGCGCACGGTCGTGCGATATCCCAATAATGCAAAAGGCAATTTCTCATGTCATTGTCTAGAACTTTGAATCATTTTTCTGAGGATTTTCTTGATGTTTTTATTTGCTGCTTCAACGGCGCCATTGGATTTGGGCCGGTAAGGGGTGGAATTGCGGTGTGTGATTTGAAACTGTTCACATACCTCCCTCATCAAATGACTGTTTAGATTCGCGGCATTGTCGGTAATGATAGTTTTTGGGATATCAAAACGTTAGATGATGTTGGAGTGCACAAAATCCGCCACTGCTTTCTTAGTGACGGCTTTGAATGTGACTGCCTCGACCCATTTTATGAAATAGTCAATAGAAACCAAGATAAATTTGTGCCCATTTGAAGCTCTTAGCTCAATCGGCCCAATGACATCCATTCCCCAGGCAACGAATGACCAAGGTGTTGACATGGTATGAAATTCAGAAGGTGGTGCATGGATCAAATCACCATGTATTTGACACGTATGGAATTTCCAGACAAAGCCGAAACAATCTTTCTCCATGGTCATCCAATAATATCCTGTCCGCAGGATTTTCTTTGCTAGGACGTATCCGTTCATATGGGGACCGCATAATCCTGAATGTACCTCGTTCATAATTTTCTCAGCTTCTTTGGCATCCACACACCTTAATAGATTCAATTCGGGAGTTCTTTTATACAACACTTCTCCGCTTAAGAAGAAGCTGCTGGCGAGCCTTCTGATGGTTCTCCTTTGGTCCCCATTGGCCTGCTCCGGGTATTCTTTTGTTTTCAAGAACCTTTTGATATCATGATACCATGGTTGTACATCGGGATCTATTTCGACCGTGTTACAATAACCATGTCTTTCCGGCGGGTCAATATGGACATTGTTCGGATATGGCAGCATTGCAACTAAGGTAGCTAGTGCATCAGCTAACTCATTGTGGCATCGAGGAATATACCTGAATTCGATGGCTTTGAATCGCTTGCCAAGATCCTCCACATGTTGTCTATATGGAAGAAGCTTAACATCTCGAGTTTCCCACTCCCGCTGAGCTTGCTTGATGATCAAGTCGGAATCTTCCATGATCAATAACTCCTATACATCCATGTCAATTACCATGTTCATGCCCATTATGCAGGCTTCATATTCAGCAGTGTTGTTTGTACAGAAAAATCGGAGACGGGCGGTGGCTGGATAGTGTTGTCCCGTGGGTGAAATCAAGATTGCCCCAATCCCAACACCTTTTGCATTTACAGCTCCGTCAAAGAACATTTTCCAAGTGTTGGTGTTTTCTGGGATTACCTCGATTAAGTTTACTTCCTCGTCCGGGAAGTAAGTACTCAAAGGTTGATATTCGTCATCGATAGGATTTTCATCTAGGTGATCCGACAAGGCTTGAGCTTTCATCGTCGTGCGGGTGACATAGACTATGTCGAACTCGGTGAGCAGGATTTGCCACTTTGCTAATCTCCCGGTGGGCATTGGCTTTTGGAATATATACTTCAAAGGATCCAGCCTAGTGATAAGGTGGGTGGTATAAGCCAACAATTAATGCCGGAGCTTCTGAGCAACCCAAGTTAAGGTGCAACAGGTTCTTTCCAACAAGGTGTACTTGGCTTCATAACTTGTGAATTTCTTGCTCAAGTAGTATATGGCTTGTTCTTTCTTCCTGGTCGCATCATGCTGCCCGAGAACACACCCAAAGGAATTTTCCAAAACCGTCAAATACAAGAACAAAGGCCTTCCTGGTTCTGGTGGGACCAACACTGGAGGATTCGATATATATTCTTTGATCTTGTCGAAAGCGTCTTGGCATTCGTCCATCCATTTAATTGTTGCATATTTCTTCAACAACTTGAATATAGGCTCACATGTGGATGTCAACTGAGCAATGAACCTGTTCATGTAATTTAACCTACCCAGCAAACTCATAGCCTCTTTCTTGGTCCTCGGAGGAGGCAAATCCCGAATAGACTTTATCTTTTTCGGGTCCAGCTCGATGCCCCATCGACTGACTATAAACCCCAGCAATTTCCCAGATGGAACTCCGAAGGCACACTTGGCTGGGTTTAATTTCAAATCATACTTACGCATATGTTCAAAGAATTTTCTCAGATGCTGCACATGGTTGTCTTGCGTTCTAGATTTAATAATCACATCATACACGTACACCTTAATTTTCTGGTGCATCATGTCATGAAAAATGGCGGTCATAGCCCTCATATAGGTTGCCCCGGTGTTCTTCAGACCGAATGGCATGAACTGGTAACAGTAAGTACCTCAAGGTGTGGTGAAGGCCGTCTTTTCCACATCTTCTTCATCCATCAAAACCTGATGATACCCTGCGTAACAATCTACGAAAGACTGTATCTCATGTTTGGCACAATTGTCAACCAGGATGTGGATGTTCGGTAATGGAAAATAACCTTGGGGCTTGCTTTATTCAAATCCCGATAGTCGACGCACACTCAGACTTTCTCGTCTTTCTTAGGTATCGGGATCACATCAGCCAGCCACGTATTGTATTGGACCACTCGGATTACTCCAACTTTTAATTGTTTAGTCATCTCTACTTTGATCTTGTCGCTAATGTCCGTTTTAAATTTTCTATATTTTTGTTGGACGGGTGGATAACCGGGGTAGGTTGGCAACTTGTGCACCACTAAATCAACACTCAGTCCGGGCCTGTCATCATAAGACCAGGCAAACACGTATTTGAATTAGAATAGAAGTTGTATCAAAGCGTCTCTAGTTCTTTCATCAGTGTGGATACTTATCATGGTTTCTCGGACCTCTTCTGAATTACCCAAATTAACCAGTTTGGTTTTGTTTATATTTGGCTTAGACTTATTCTCGAATTATTCCAATTCTCGATTTATTTCCCTAAAAGCCTTATCTTCATCATATTCTGATTCTTGATTCATTATTTCTTGGTTAGACGGCGTATCAAGATCTGGGCGTGAAGTCCGCAAGCATGTCATGTTATTTAAGTCTGCATTATTAGAACGAAAAGAGAGATAAGAAAAAATAGCAAAGATTAGGAAGAATAAAGAGAGATATTTGTGGACTATGAAATATTAATTTCATTTTATTGAATTTTGAACATAAAGGGTTTACATCAGAATTTAAAAAGGCAATAAATTAAAAACACTCAAGTTACACCCTGAAATAACTCGAAGTGCACAAGGATGGCAAGGCTGAACTACCGGGACTCCCGCCTGACTGGGAATGGAGTAGCCTTCCAATTTTGGAGCTTGGCGTCAGGCCCCATATATTGCACTTCAGCAGTGCTTGAGCCTTCTCCTGGTTGGACCATATGAGCCTCATACAACATCTGTCTCATTGCTCCACATATTTCTTCAATTTCTTATGCCATGAAGGCCTCCTATTCTTCCTCTACCTATTTTGGCTTGACGAATAATTCGGTGATGTGCGGGATTTGCTGAGGCAACACCCAACCATCTTTCTTACGCCGGTCAGCCCATTTTTCATCATTGGGAGTAGATTGAAACCCTATTTCGGAGAACTTCTTACTGGTAGGCAAGGTGATAGGTTTTGTAATGCCTTGCAAGGACACCCCGAGCCCTTTTCCATGTGTGTACCCATGTTAATCATGTCGCTAGCGACCATGATTGGTGCATTTGATAGAAGGGTTGAGGGCATAGGGTTCCTTCCTCACATTGGTCTGCAACCACAATCTCAAAATCCTGGTACACTATATGCTCGCTACCTTCTCTTTCTTCCAGGCAGGGGACTGATGGGTCCCTGTATATAGATTGCTCGTCTTCTCCATGGACCACAATCTCCTGGTACTCGTGCTTAAACTTAACCATCTGGTGGAGGGTAGAGGGAACGGCTCCTGCGGCATGGATCCAGGGCCTTCCCAGGAGATAATTGTAAGAGGTATCCATGTCTAAGACCTGAAATGTCACTTCAAAGTCTACAGGGCTGATAGTCAAGACCAAATCAATTTCTCCAATTGTTTCTCTTTTGATGCCATCGAATGTGCGGACGCACACATTGTTGGGCTTGATTCTCTCAGTCCCTATCTCCATTGTTTGTAGGGTCAAGAGAGGGAAAAAATCAACCCCAGATCCGCCGTCCACCATAACTCTTTTCACATAGTACCCTTCACATTTAACAGTTAGGTGGAGGGCTTTGTTGTGGGAATCCCCTTCTGCAGGAAAGTCATTTTTGCTAATTGAGATCCGGTTGACTTCGAAAAATCGTTCCGCCATTCTTTCCATTTGCTCCATTGTGGTCTCGGTCGGAACATATGCTTCATTAAACGTTTTGATCAGGACTTTCTGATGCTCATTTGAACTTATCAGCAAGGATAGAAGTGAGACCTGAGTGGGGGACTTTATGAGATGCTCAATTATGGCGTATTCAGAGGTTTTCATCTTTTTGAAGAATTCTTCTGCCTCTCCGGCACTGATTGGCTTCTTGGGCAGAAAGCGTTTCTGCTTGCTTTTGTTCAGTTCTTTCAGGTTGAGGTATTTCTCTGATGAGTTTGTCTCACTCACTTCCCCAGTAACTTTTTTTCCTTTGTACGTCACCATCGTCTTGCTGTAATTCTAGGGGACGACAGTGGTGTCCTTTATGGGATTTTGTGGTGCGCCGCTAATAACCACAAGCTCATTCAGCCTTGGTGAAATTATAGGCTCCCGCGCCACATAAGTCCCCTTAGGTATGTATATTTTCGGGACATTAAGCATAGTCTTGTTGTGTTGCAATCTTTTGGGAGGGCTTAACACAAACTGTTCCTTCCTGGGTGACCTGGGAACATAAATAACGGCATCTTTAGAAGGCCTTGTCCCTGTCTTGGTTTCAACCTTTCTTGTGGCCTGAATAGTGGAGTTGTTTTTCTTCTCCTCTTTAGCTTGTTTAGGCGCCGCTTTGGGCTTCTTCTCTACATCAGTAATGGTGATGATAGCTTTCAGATCCGGATCAAACTCTCGGTCTTCACAAATCATACTAATAATCGGCCCGTTATTGTGAGCAGGCAACGGGTTATTGGTCTGGTTGGGAGCTTATTCATCCCTTAGTAACACCTTCTTTTGTTCTATTAAGCTCTCAACTTCCCGCTTGAGGGTCCATCAATCCTCAGTATCGTGTCCCTCGGCCCCTGAGTGATAGGCACATCGAGTACCTGGTCGGTAAGAGGGGGATTCTGGGTTTTGCCTGTTTTGGGGTACAGGCTGCAGCAGACCCATTTGGACCAGCTTCAGGAAGAGGCTAGAGTATGATTCGCCAATTGGTGTAAAGTTGGTCCTTCTAGGTGGTTCTCGGTGATTGTTTTGGGGAGGGCGAGGATTATACTGAGCTTGGCGAGGAGTGTTGTTTCTGGGTGGTGGAGCTCGGTTTTGATTATAGTGTTGTCGGGCATTCATTATTGGATTAGGTTGAGGCATTACGGCATACGCCGCATCTTGGTGGGGATAGAATGACATGGGGTATTGGAAAAATAGCCTCGGGGCTGACGGGAGTTTCTTATACTGGAGGCCATCATTGTCGATTCCTCTTTCTTCTTCCTATTGGCTGCACTTCCTGACCCACTCTGGATTGCCTGGGAAGTTGCTCTTATGGCGGATTGGCTTAGAATGCGACTGGTTTTCAGACCGTTTTCAACTATCTCTCCGATTTTTATCGCTTCCGCAAATGGCTTGCCCATGGCGGACATCATATTCTGGAAGTAGTCGGCCTCCTGAGCTTGTAAGAAGACACTGACCATTTCTGTCTCGTCCATCGGAAGCTTTACTCTGACAGCTTGCTCACACCACTTAATAGCGTATTCCCTGAAGCTTTCTGATGATTTTTTCTTGATGTTGGACAAGGAATTCCTGTCTGGTGCTATGTCCATGTTGTATTGAAATTTTCTGACAAAGACCCGGCCAGGTCGTCCAATATATGCCAGTGGGATATATCTTGGTCCATGTACCACTCAGACGCAATCCCGGCCAAGCTCTCCCCGAAGTACGCCATTAAAAGCTCTTCCTTTCCATCTGCTCCCCTCAGCTGGTTGCAATATATTTTTAGATGGGCTATGGGATCCCCGTATCCATCATATTTCTCAAACTTGGGGGTTTTAAACCCGAGAGGCAGGTGAACGTGTGGGAACATGCACAAATCGGCATAAGAAACACTTTTCTGACAACTTAATCCCTGTATGTTTTTGAGACTCTGCTCAATGCTTTTCATATTTCGAGCCATATCTTCCTGCTTGGGGTTCCTTTTGTCTTGTCCCACGGTGGCTTAATACCGAGGTTGCTGAGGGTATGAGTTTGGAGTAACATGAGTTGCATCCAGATAGAACGATGGTCTTTGGAGGTAAAAGCCGACGGCTCGAAGCTTGGTCCAGCTACTGTTGGCGACACCGTGACAGAGATTGGTGATGCGGTAAAAATGTTGGAGGATACATCGAAAAATAGTGCCTGGGGGCGGACCTCTGAAGGAATTTCGGTGAAATGAGCTGATATAGTTGGGTAACCGAATGGGGTAGATGGGTAACTGATAGGTATGTTGGAGGTTCCTCCTATTCTTGGAACCAACTCGAGAAAACCAGGGATGGTGTTGGGCGGTTCCCTACCATTAGACCAGGCGGCCCACATTTCCAACATGCGGCGACGTAGTATTCTATTTTCTTCAGCCGTCGATGACTCAGTTGTCGGGATGATCAAGCTCGGGTCATCCTCAGAGGAGTTGATGATTGGCAGGTGACTTTCTGATGTCATTTCGACACTCCATTTCGATCTTGTGAAGTATGGGTGTGAAGTCAGGTTACCGCTAAACCAACCACCTAAAAACAACACCTTAATAGATAAATAAAACCACGAAACCGTTTGATTGAGGCATTCAACATATAGGGAATCGCACGGTGGGGGTATGCAATGCACCTAAGCAGTCAAACATTTTTCTAAAATGTTTGTGACGGCTGTGTGTTTCATTCCGGCTTTAATATTTCACTCTTTTTCTTTATTGATTATTTTCTTTTAGGGTTATGATCGAATCCTATGTGGATTGCCTACGTATCACGACACTGCGTGAATCAGATCATCACGTAGTTCAAGGGATAAATACCAAAGGAAATGAACATTCTGATTTTTAAATTTTCATTCATTAAATAAAACTTTTTCATCCATTACAAAAGACTCTGACATACGTTCTTGAAAATTAAAAGACTACAACAGACTTAAAGTAGACTTAAACAAACTGCAAAAAGAAAATGAAATAAAGACTCAAAAAAGGACATCATGAATACATAAATGCCTCTACTGCTCCAGGGGCCTGCGGGACATCAGTCGGTCTCGCTGCAGGCCTGTGCGCCATGTCTCGTTGGAGGCGATACATGTCATCCATTATCTGGCGGACAAAAATCATCACCGCAGCAAAGAAGGTAGATCGGGTCATGTCCTCGCACTCTTGGAATTTTGTAACAACATAATCAGCAATTTCTTTGACACTTTCTCTGATGATACCCTTTTCCTAGAGTAAGCGCCCAATATGCTGGGATCTAGCTTCTAAAACCTGGGTGGCCTTATGGTTCTGTTCTTGCAACTGTTGCAAATCTTCTTCTAATCGAGCCATGTGTGCATAGCAGTGATCCCTTTCTACTTTGAAATTCTTTGCTTGATTAGCCATTTCATTTTCGAGAGTGGCTACCTTTTCTTTCTGGCCTGTGACTTCTTGGTCATATTTTCCTTTCAGCTTTTGGATAAACTCCGCCTGCTCTTCTGCATTTCTTGCTAATTTTTCCCGAGATCTTGTCAACCTTCCTCAGCTTTGTCCAAATCATCCCCATAGTTGCACACTTTTTGCCTAAGACTATTGATAAGTCTTTCGTTAGTTCTGCTTCTCTCTGGGTTCTCAGCAGCTATTTTCATTTTTTGGATCTGGGTTCGGAGAGCTTCATTTTCTTTGGTCAACCTGTTTTTCTCCCCTTCACTTGTGGAGGCTTGCAAACTGTTTTCAAATTTGATATCTCTGATCTAGGCTTCCAATTTGCTTATTGTGGCCCTGTACTTGTTCTCTTTTCCCAACCGACCCCAAGGCTCTTGTGCTTCATCGGTAAACTGTTATACGTGGGGCCTCTTGGCGGGCCGTTCTGGCTCTTGATGCTCTCTACCCCTTCTACCATACCAAGTGGTGTAGCCAGGATCCACCTCACCTCTGGATAAATCCCTCAATCGAGTTTGTGGCTCCAAATATCTACACTGATGCCAAATCTGGCGGACCCTATCTTCCGGAAATACAGCTCTTGGGCACAATTCAATGACTTGCCGACTTAGGTCTTCATTGTGTGGAACATTTTGATGTCTTCCTAGCTGTTGTAAGACCCGATGTGGGGCATATGGATGAATACTTCGGAGACCCATCAACAGAAGATAGCATATATCGGCTCACATATAGATGACTTCATTGATAGGGAGTCAACCGAATGTCCATTCAATTTGGTTGGCAGTCAAAGAACTCAAGTGTGCAAGCCAGGCTTCTGTGCCTCTGGAAAGTCATGACCCCCTACCCGATTCCCATGTTCTTCAATGCAATTTAGGCCAGTCACACCGTAAATTCATATACCCGGGCGATGGCAAAGATGTTCGATCATCCAGATTTGTAAGAGTAGATTGCATCCCTCGAAGAACTATCCTCCGGATTGGTAAACAGTTAAGGCACGGTAGATTTATTCTACGATCATTGGTACAAGAGTGCCATTAGACTTTTTTATCTTGAAGTCGGCTACTCCTACGAGTCCAATATCTATACATCCATCGCTCCTCGGGCAGATTAGGATACCAAGAATGCTACCACAAAGGCCAATCCCCGGCGGGCCTCCCATTTAAATTGATTCCCGTGGTGGGTTAAACCGGTATTCACAGCTTCAAAACCCCGAGGATCCCCATAACGACGGTAAAGGAAGTAAAATGTGCAGAATCCCTCACATAAGTTAGGATCTTGGATTTCCTGACTGATGCTCAGAAAGTCCAGGAATTTGTGAGGAGTCACAGCTCTAGGTGCTACCGGGTAACGACTTCTGAGATTCTCACTAAGGCCAGCATATCCTGCTATCTCTTCCAGTGTGGGTGTCAATTCAAAGTCCGAGAAATGAAACACATTCTGAGCTGCATCCCAGAATGGTATTAGAGCCTCGATGATGTCCAACTTCGGCTTAATCTTCAAAAGGCCGGTGAGTCCGCCCAAGGCTTTTACCACAGAACCTCTACTGACCTCCCCCATGTCTCTCCACCACATATGGAGTCACACGGAAATTTCCTCTATAGCTTTAAAAGGGATATTTTCAACGGTGCTCATCCTGCACATTTGTTTAAGTGATTGGTTAGGAAAAAACAAAACCATGATTTATTTTTTACCAAAGAGGAAAAAGTGCTATTTTGAAAATGGACCATCTTTGCAAATACGGCCCTTCATCGCTTCAGGAAGGAAGATTTTAGGGTTGTGTTAGCTAATTTGGGTCAAGATTCTGAGAAAAGACTATAGGTGGCTATTCTTGCAAAAACAGCCTTCTGGCGCCCCGTTGGGATTTTTGCTATTTGGACAAGAACAGCGTCACCTAACTTTATTTATGACCACATTTTTTATTTTTATTTTTTGAAAAATAGTGTTGGATCCGGTAAGGGTTGCCTACGTATCCCACATCGGTGAGAACCAAACAATGCGTAGTTCGGGAAATTTTGACACAATTTTTTTGAAAATTTATTATATAACTCATTTCATTTTTCGAAATACATTTCATTCTCCATTTTTTTTTTAAATTTGGCAGAGTTTCGAGACAATTTTGAATATCAGGGTTTTCAAATCGGATAAATTCTCTATTCTATTTCACTCTTGGTTTTTCTGTTATTTACTTTTATCTTTAGCCGGTCAACAAATAAACCGAAACAAAGTAATGTACATATAGCAGGTAAGATGCATCAGGATAGTCTTTTATTTCGGGTTCACCTGTCCTAGATGGACTCAACCCCTGTTTTGAGTCCCCTAAGTCAAATGCATGTGATGCAAATAATCGTTCCAACTAGGGATCCGTATGAGGCTATGTTATACTAAGTTTAAATCCTGGGGTTTTGTTCTAGACCAGGCTTACCCGAGCGGACAGCTCAAGAGGGGGGGGGGGCAGCGTACCGGAATACAGAAAAGAAGTCACACAAAGTGCACACTTCCCAGATGATTTAGAAGACTCAGAGATAAGAAGGGTTTCGGCATAATTTATACACAGTTCAGATAATATTAAAGCGGTAAAAAGCGGCAATTAGCACATTAGGTTTAAACATGCAAAATCAGATAATAAAGCCAAATATAATAGCTATTCTAAGCTCGAATTCTTGAATCCTAAACCAGAGATTCTGGGTTTGGTTAAATCCCCAGCAAAGTCGCCAAAGCTGTCACACCTCATGTTTCCCTCCGGTAAGGGTAATAAGAGAGTTTTTCCAATTAAAGTGATATTATTTGGATTTGGGATTTATTTATTGATTTTTAGTTTTAGAGTCGCCACCCGGATTTTGAAGGTGTTCTGGGACACCGTTTATTTATTGAAATCCCAAACCGAGGAATTTTAGACTCTGTTAAAAATTGTCTGTGAATCAGAAATTCGGGTAAGAAATTCTGTTAACCCGGGAGAAGGTGTTAGGCACTCCCGGATTCTATGGTTCTAGCACGGTTGCTTTAAATTATTGATATTTGGCCTAATTATTTGATTGTTTACATATTTTTAGCCTATTCTGCATTTAGCTTTTTAAATTTTTAGCCGCTTTTAATATTTATGAATTTATCTTGAAACAAGTCACGATGGCATGCACTTGTCATTTTTGGACACATTGTAAACACGCCACATGAAATGCACCCGCAATTTACAACGTGTGATTTACAACGTGGGATTGGCTTAGACTAGCTCATTTAGTTCTTAGATGATTTGAACTAAATGAGCTAGTCTAAGCTAATTAGCTAATTTCATCTCACTTTATATATTAAACTAATAGCTAACCTTTATTGAAGTTATTATGTGATTAACTCAATTGAGTAATAAAGCCTAATTAGTTGTCTCAAATTAGGACTTAGTTATCTATTTCAGAAGATATTGACCTAAGTTAACCCATTATATAAAGTTTCTTTTAAAGGTTATCACCAAATCAGATTAACCTTTAATTAGGTGTGATTACTAATCAATGGGTATATATAAATGATTAATAGGTTAGTTTTAATCTAAGGATCCAAGATTAAATTATAATTGGTGACTTAGCTAGAAGCCTTTGAATTCATGACCACTTATTAGTTTAGAATCAAATAACATCATAACTAATCAACGATTAACAACAACTATAACTGGTAATTAAGGAAAGCAAGGGAGGGGGATGGTACGTGGACCTAACCTATTATCCTAAATTCATAAAAATCAGCTTGACTAAAACAGACTAAGTAGAGAACCAATACACACAGATTACAATTTCAAGATCAGAAAAATTAGGAAATCCTATACAATCACTCAGTAAGCAGAACTATTTACTCCGAAAAGGGTAGAAACCTTAACAACTAAGTCATGCATAAAAGTGACTGAATTCGGAAACCTAGACTAATAGTTGGGATTAATCAGTAAAACCTAACTCCAATTAGACCTAAATATGAAAGTTTAAACTAATGTCAACCAATTAGCATATAACTTTTCACAAGCCAAATTAGTTGATAGAAATTTGGACAAACTTAAACTACATCGAGTCATACATAATCAAAAGCTGAACCTAGAGTAGAACTCAAAGCGTTGTTTAATCAGCAAAGAAAAGGAAACATATAAGCCAAAAAAATAATAAAAGAAAAGCAAAAACTAAAATTAAAAAAAAAATAAAGTCTTAGATTTTCAGAATCAGGTTCAAACAAGCAACAATAAGAGGAAGAATGAGGTTTCAGGGGATACCGTTTAATGCGAGAATTTTGGCCGGATTCCGGCGGCTTGCCGAATTTTGGCCGGACCCTGGTAGGGTTTGGAAATGGTCCAAACTAACATGAGTCGATAGCTCTCACCAAGATCTATCGACTCATGTAGGTGTGAGCAATTAGAGGTCTTGGAATCGGCTGATGTGGGGATTCTAGGTTTCTGACTTCTTAGATCCGGAATTGATGAATTTTGGGAGGGTTTTTGGTAAAACTAATGGTAAGACAGGATTGAGGGGAGGCAGGAGGTCGTCTAGTAAAATTTTGGGGCTATTTGGTTGAGCTCCGCCGCCGGTAGGCGATTTCCGGCCGGCGGAGCAAGGTGGTAGAGGGCGGAGGTTCAGAGAAGAGAGTGAGACGGGAAGTGGGGGGTTAGACTTTGGAAAATGAAGAGGGGGCGTTTGGACAGATATATACTTATTAGGTGATTAGTTCCGGACCGTTGGATCAAAATGATCCAACAGCTGAGGTGAATGGGAGGCTAAACGGGGTCGTTTTGGGTGGTCTGGGGCTAGCCGGGTTGGAGTCAATTGGGCTGGGGTGCTAAGTGTTTAGGGAGAAATACTTTGGGCCTGAGTAGGCTTAGCCCAGGTCTGGTTTAAAGCTTATTTTATCCATTTAAGCTAATTAATTAACTCTAATTAAATTAAAACTTAATAATAAAAAAAAATATAGTAATTAATTCTCACTTAATTTTGTCTAATTATAGATTAATTGATAAATTAATTAAGATTAATACCATTTAGTTTAATACCCCTAATTAAAGAGCAAATTTCGTAATTTTATTATGGAAAATGATTAAGTTATGCGATTAACCATTAAAACCTGTAATTATTTAAAAGATAATTTTTTCGTAATTTTTTAGTAAAAAGATTGAGGTTAGGCACCTAATTATGCAACTTTAAATTATTTACGAATTTTAAAATACAAATTATGATTATACACGCAAAAATAATTCACAAACGACACTGAAATTCAACAAAAATTCATAAAACTAGTTAATTTATTGAATTTTGTAGGAATATATGATAGGTTAAAAATTACATGCTCATAAGCTTGTGTATAAGTTTATAAATAATTCGGTTTAGAGATTTACACAAGACGATGAAGTCATTAAAAACCTAACAACGCAAGTGAGTTAAGTAATAAGTACCCTTTTAGAAAGCTCATTGTGTTTTAATGGGGAATATATAGGGGAGATACCCTGCGAGAATGAGCCTACTCAAGAGGATGAGCGTCTACAGAGAGAGATTTCTACGGTACAAGAAGACTCTGATTCAACTGAGATGATCGAGAATAAGGCTGTGGTTGAGTGTGAAGCAATGGAAGAAGAGTTCAAACCTCCATCCACCTTTCTACATTTGCAACATTTGGTAGAAGAGAATAAGAAACAAATAGCCTTGGACATACCAGAGGAATATTCACTTGACTTTTCTTCTTTGTTTTCTTATTTTAACCTTGATCATGTGGATTTTATTTTTGGGGTTTTACAGGAATATGTATGTATTGATCCTGTGAAATAATGTGAAAACAAGTTAAGGATCATCATTAACTCACCGCTCAAGATGAGGACAAGAAAGAAAGAAAAGAGGGGGTCTTGCAGATATCCTTAGAAGAATTGGGCTTAATAAGCTTCATAAAGAATCCCAAGGAGTGAAAACGAGGAATGAATTTAGAATTAGTAGTGGCGTTCATAAGTTCTCGAAAATGAAGAAAATTCAGGGAAGTTTTCATTACCTTATGCTTTTTAATTAGGTGTCATAGGGACATGCCACAACTTAAAATATGAGGTGCGGGATATGTATGTATGTATGTATGTATGTATGTATGTTGTATGTATGTATGTATGTATGTATATATGTATGTTGTATGTATGTATGTATGTATGTATGTATGTATATTAGTTTTAGTTTTAGTTTTCTTTTGTTAGTTTGAGTAGTACAGATAGAGAAAAAAATTGAAAAACTAAACATAAAATTTTAAAATTTTTGACTTTTCCCGACGACAGATATCATTCGACGGGTTTCTTGAGGGATTAAAGTCGAAAGAAAAAAACAAAAAGATTTTTTTTGCAGGTAGTGTATCAAGTCCCCCCCTTGGTTTTCTTTGGACCGCGGTTCTTTTTCAAGGATTTTTTTTGAACCGGGTGTAGTTAGTTTTTAATTTGTGTAGTAGTAGAAAACCTTGTGCTAGGAATTAAATTGGAAGCAATATTGTATACGGCTAAAATCGTAGAGCCCGATTTTATGATCACTATGGCATTCCATAGCCCGACTTCGGAGAGCTCGAAGTACAGTTCAAGGTTCGATACCGAGGAAGCACATCGAGGATTCTCCATGCTCGACCTCGGGGTGGTGTAAATCGATGACCATCATGAAAAAGTGGAAAATACCCAAAAGGCGCGTGGTTAAAACTAATCAAGTCTGCAAGAATAGTACAAGTTTGTACCGTGACATTAAATAGTTGTACCAACTGCATTTCTTTGTAATAATTACACATGTACTATGTTGGGATTTCCCCTCTTATATAAAGGGGACCCTTGTCATTTTGTAACATACATGATAATCAATACAAGAACAACAACATTCTCTGCTCTCTAACTCAAACATTCTCTACAATTGCACCATTGATTTATTGCTTCCATTTATTGTGTTTCATTTATTGTTCTTCACCTATAGATCATAAAGAGGCCATCTTCGAGGCCCTCAATACTGTTATATCTTCCTCGACCTCCCTCTGCCAAGCTCTCAAGCTCGACCTCGAGGCCCTATTTCGACCAGCTCGAGACCCCGTCTTATAACTGCTCGGTTTGCACAATTCTATTATCCTTTGCTCTTATCTCATTTTTCTTAACTCTAACTTATAATCTATTGCCTAAACAACTAACATTAAAATAGATCACATATTTTTAGAACCACAAAATCAGATATAATTGTAATTACCATTTTCATGGTAAACAGTTTGGCGCCCATCGTGTGGCTAAAAATAATCGTGATTATCTTAGTGCTAGTTTTCTAAAAACACAAGTTACTTTTTACACTTTTTCTTGTCCAAGAATCTTCAATTTCAGGTCAGAAAATGTCTAACTCAGTAAATGCACATGCAAACAATGGTCCTGAGGATCATGGAGAGAACGGTGCAGCTGCTTCAGACTCCGGTGTACCAACGTAAAACCCTGAAGGGGCATGAGAACAAATCCCCATTGATGAAGGCTCATGCAACGCTCAACATGCCGATGTAAGCTCTCATACAAACGGGCGCGAAGGAGACCAACATGAAGCACGAATAGCCCCAGCTCAAAAGGAAAGAGAAGTTATCCTTCATGTCATTTTTGAGATGTTGCAAGCAAAACAAGTAGATATTGCTTAGCTACAAAGCCATCAAAAAAATCTAAGCACAACACCACCAGAAATGGTTCCACAAGTCGAGCAAGCACCAGAAAGGTCGAGCAATAACGGGTCAGCAGCTGACCCCGCTATTATGAAGATGCTCGAGGATCTCGCAAAGAGGATTGAATCAGGCGAAAAGAAGATAGAAGCTAACGGTAAAAAGGTGGATACCTACAACTCGAGGGTAGATCATATCCCGAGCGCACCCCCTATTATGAAGGGTGTAGATTCAAAGAAGTTCGTGCAAAATACATTCCCATAAAGTGCGGCTCCGAAGCCCATCCCGAAGAAATTCAGAATGCCCGATCTCCCGAAGTACAACGGGACCTCGGATCCCAATGAGCACATTACTTCTTACACCTGTGCTGTGAAAGGGAAAGACTTAAAAGATGACGAGATTGAATCCGGCTTATTGAAAAAATTTGGAGAAACACTGTCCAAAGGGGCCATGATGTGGTATCATAACCTGCCCCCGAACTCGATAGATTCGTTTACCATGATGGCAGATTCTTTTGTGAAGGCGCATGCCGTTACGAGGGAATCTGACGTTTCAAAATCAAACAAAGAAAGAATGAGATGTTAAGGGAGTTTGTATCCCGCTTCCAATTCGAACGAGTGGATTTACCACCGGTCTCCGATGATTGGTCAGTGCAAGCCTTCGCACAGGGCTTAAATGAACGAAGCTCGATAGCTTCAAAGCAGTTGAAGCAAAACTTGATCGAGTATCCCACTGTAGTTTGGGCGGATGTACACAGCAGGTATCAGTCAAAGATCAGAGCCGAGGATGACCAATTGGAAGCCCCCTCGGACTCGGTGTATCCTAGCAGGCTCTTAGTGAAGGAATCGATGCTTCCAGAGAGAGTCGAGGCCAAGAAAAGAAAGGTATCAACCGTATATAAAAAATCAGAGAAATATCTCGAGGCGCAACATACCTCGAAGTGATTGAAGGATTGATCGAGGCCAGAACCCTCGGGGAATCATGAGAAAAGCAAGGTTTGACAGGCACACGGGACCAGTAGAGGCACCCCGACTATCCGAGTACAACTTCAACATTGATGTTTCATACATCATATTGGCCATAGGTAAAATCAAAGACACCAGGTGGCCAAGATCCGTACTATCAGATCCTTTGTAAAGGAAACCTAACTTGATATGCAAATATCACGGCACTCACGGTCATAAGACCGAGGATTGCAGACAGCTTCGAGAAGAGGTAGCCGGACTAATTAGCAAAGGGCACCTTCGAGAGTTCCTCAGCGACCGAGCTAAAAACCAATTTTGGGAAAGAGAAGCGAACAGGAAAAGTGAAACAGAAGAACCACAGCACGTCATCCACATGATTATTGGAGGAGTCAAGGTCCCTCAGGGGCCCATTTTCAAGCAAACAGAAGTATCCATCACCAGGGAAAAGCGAACTCGGAGCTACATACCTGAAGATGCTCTTTCATTCAGTGAAGAGGACATCAAGACCTTGTCTCAACCAAACGGTCGAATGAACCGTGTCCACATAGAATAATCGAACCCTCAATGGTGAAAACATGTATACTTGTACCAAGTAATCGAAGGAGAATCTTTTATCATCAAAACACTTCGCGCTTCAAAGAAGTTTGCTATTTTCACAAGAAACGGATCCAGGGCCAGAAATTTCCCGAACACTCGGGGACTGACATCAAAAACTCAAAGTCGTAATACCTCAGGGCCAGCAACTTCGAGCTCATAAGACCTCAACGAGGCAATATCGCATATGTAAGACCTCGATGAGGCATGTTCAAATTCATAAGCCCTCAATGAGGCGATATCAAATTTGTAAGACCTTAAAAAAGGTATAACCCCGACTCGGGGACTGTCCTTGACAGTCGGCTTATCAAGCTATCAAACTCAAAACTGTAAGACCTCAATCAGGAAACTTCGAGATCATAAGCCCTCCATGAGACACCAATGTAAGCCCTCCACGAGGCAATATCAACAATATAATCCCTCCACGAGGCAATATCAACAATGAAAGCCCTCCACGAGGCAATATCAACAATGTAAGCCCTCAATGAGGCAACATCAAATCTGTAAGACCTCAATGAGGAATGTTCAAATTTATAAGCCCTCGATGTTGCAACATCAAAAACTCGAAGCCATAAGACCTGAGGGCCGGCAACATCAAACTCATAAGCCCTCAATGAGGCAACATTGAAAACTCAAAACTATAAGACCTCAGGGCCGGCAACTTCGAGCTCATAAGCCCTCAAGCAAGGCATGTACAAACCTGTAAGACCTCAAGCAAGCCATGTACAAATTTGTAAGACCTTAAAAAGGCATAATCTCGGTATCAAAGTTAAGGTTATATATCAAACTTGTAAGACCCCTAAAAAGGCATACTCTCGATATAGATACCGAGGCTACCTCAGTCGGGGACTAAAAGGATACGACCAAACACAATGACCACGGTCATAAGGATCCGGGCAAACTAACGCTACTCAGAGACGTCCGACCGTTGCCATAAAATCACAGGCCTTCAAATACTTCGAAAAGAACCGGTTAATCAGGCTACCCTCGACATAAGCAAAAGATATTCCATCATATCAGCTCCAAACAATGAAAAGTCTTTGAAACAATCAATTTTCGAGCGAAACCTCTTGAGGTGCTTATTAACCATCACATAACGGCTCATAATCGAGGTTCTTTCGAGCCGTCGAAGAGTCAGACAAACACAAAAACTTCAAAAAGTCTTTAACGAGGGAAAACTATAGCCATATTAGAGGTCATACCGAGACAATGCTTAAGAGCCCAAGCACCAACCACACTAAAGTTGGTACCGACCTAATGCGTAAGAGCCTAAGCACCAACCTAAAGAGCCTCAGGGCCGATTTAAAAAACCTAAAGGTCGATGAGCTCGTGTCGAAACCCGAATCGAGGACTGAGCCCTAAACGGTTAACCATATTAGAGGTCGTACCGACCCAATGTGTAAGAGCCCAAGCACCAGCTACACTAAAGGTCATATCGACCCAACGCGTAAGAGCCTAAGCGCCAGTCATGTTAAAGGTCGTACCGACCTAATGCGTAAGAGCCCACGGGCCAACCTAAAAAGCCTCAGGTCCAATCTATAACCCCAAGGGTTTCATTTCGAATTCCAATTCATCGGGCTAATTATCAACAAGCAGCAAAATTCAAAACAAAAGGAAAGACAGACACAAGCAAATCGAAAATACCAAAGGATTATATATTTATATATATATATATATACGTGTATGTATTACAATTATACATTTACAATGCTCCCATAGGAGTTTTATACAAAGGACAAGAAAGAAAATCCTAGTCTACTCTCGGGACCAACTCCCTCAACGGCCCCTCGAACTAGCTCCCTCGGCGGCCTTCAAATATCAACATCGGCATCACAAGAAAGGAAAAACTTTGCGTCGATCTCATCCGCCTTGGCCTGCTTTATCTCCTCCGAGAGATCAAAGCCCCTAGCATGAATCTCTTCGAGGTTCTCCCTCCGATATTTGCATCGGTCATACTCAATGCTCCTCCTCTCTCTGACAAAGGCTCCCCTCAGCTCAGCCTCAGCATCGGCAGCATCTTTCAAGTAAACGGCCACTTTCTTATCGGCCTTTGCTCGAACTTCTTCAGCTTCATCCCGAGCGTCCACGACCTCGGCCTTCATCTTCAAAAGATCAGTCTCGAGCTTGGAAATCCTGCCCATCTGAATCGAGCTACTTTCTTTAGCATTGTGGAGTTGTACCTCGAGGGCAGAAGCCTTGGCCTAAGCATTCCTTTGGGTCGCAGCATGAACACCTATATGTGCCTTCAGCGCACTGCATTCAGAATTGACTTGTCCGACTTCACCCCGAAAGCGTTCCAACGCCTCCATTTTTCTCTATAACTGAAGAACCAAAACATTAGTTTTCGAAGACGGTAAAACAAGCATGTACCCCCTCAAAACAAGGATTACATGTTGCTCGAGATTCCCTTTGTAGTCTCGACTCTGATTCGTCTCCGATAGAAGATATATCAACTCTCTTGTCTTCTTATCACAAAGAAGCCTGAGAGATTTCTCCTTGCCCAAGGCTTCCCGTAAATTGGCCTCACAGCGGAGCAGCTCGGACTTGAGCTTGTCAAATGCCTATGAAAAAGAAGCTTCATTTCAAAAGATGAAAATACGAAGCTGCAAAACCAACAAAGTCAACCAAGACTCACCACAGAACAGAGTCGATGAACCTCCTCGAAAGTTGAGTGTGCATCTACTGGCCTAGTCTCATCGGCCCCAGTTGAACCGCTCTCGGTGTGGATATGATCGCTCGAGACCCCACTTGGTTTAGGCGGACCCTGGCCCCGAACGTCCCTCGAAGTACCTTCGAGGGGGGAAGCATACGGTGGTGAAGGATTCTTGCTCTTTCCCTCTCGTGGAACCTCTCTCTCGAGGCTATAGGTCTCAGGCCCAGCAGGCTCGGCAACCTCGAAAGGCCCCCCGATTCGAGCCATCGATGCAAAACCGTCCTCTCCAGAAGTACTGATGTCTATAGAATAACCGACGTATATAAGGTCCTCTTCAGCGGCGGCATCTTCTTTGTGCCTCCGGGCAGGCCCTGCCTCGTTGTGAATGTCCTCATCATTCGAGGACCTTTTTCGCTTATTTTCCTCCCTCGGCTCTGAAGCCGACGGTCCTTCCCCCTCCTCGAGGGGGAACGGTCTCATCTCGGAGAATCCTCTAATGCCTGTGGTGATGGAGTTAATACACATAAAGGAAAGAATTCCTCAAAGTACAAGCACATGACACATATCGTAGTGTTTTGCTTCCCATCTGCCCTCGAAAAATCTCGCCACTTGCATTCATCATAGGACGAGGAAGCTGCTAGCCTCTGAGTCCATCCCGCAAGATCGGGGATCTCTTCCGGCATCCACAGAAACCGCTGAGAAAGAGAAAAAGAAGCATTCTTATAAATCATCGATAACAAAGGGCGCTAAGGTGCGACATAGTGCTTACGTTTGAAGTTCCATTTTTCGGGGAATGGCAGGAACTCTACAGGAACGATGTCGAAGGTCCTCACTCAGAAAAATTAACTCATCCATCCTCGGTTCCGATCTTCATCTTCACTGGCAATAAAGGGCTTGGTGGATTGATGTCGTAACACAATCAGACCTCGACAATGCAGAGGCTGGTATAATCTGATAAAGTGGCTAAGGGTAAACTCGCGCTCAGCCTTTTCAAGAAAGAACCTTATCATCAGCACTATCTGCCATAAGGACGGATGAATCTAAGCCAAAGTGACTCGATACCTTTTACAGAATTTGAGCACAAGGCGGTCGAGGGGGCCCAATGTAAATGGGTACATATACGCATTCAGGAATCCCTCTATGTGGGCCATAATATTCTCTTCTCGAGAAGGTATCTGCAGCATCACATTTTCTCCCCATCCACAATCTCTCCCCACGACCTCGAGGTGATTCTCCTCTATCGATCGATTATACCTCGACGTATGTTTTCGATGGCCCGGAGCATCGAAGGGTTTCTCTAGTGCAAAGTCTTTCTTCAAAGCAAAACAACTCAAGGTTAACTCGTCGTATGTTGGCGGTGTACCACCGACCGGGCAAGAAGCAGAGGTAGAGTTCCCCTCTTCTTGGTGAGCGAATTTGGGCACGACAGCCATAACTATTCGAATAAAGATAAAGAGCGAGAAAGATCAAGCAAAAGCTTTGAACTAAAGAAGAGCTGAGAGAAGGAAGATAACTTTAAAGAGAAAACTAGTTTTGCACGCTGAAAAACCTAAAAGCAAGCATATATATAGAGCAAGCGGCGACTATTCATCTACTTTGAGGGCCAATTAATTATGACAAGGTCGTTATAGCTTTTGGGGAAGTGTACCGGCGGGGCCACTTCAGTCACTTCACAGTCATGTCATATGAATGACGCTTTCATACAGCGTTCGAGGGATCAAAACTCCCATGCCAACCTAGCCTCTTAAAGGTATCTGATCTCGAGGATCTCTATTACTACAAGTACGGGCTCCAAAGAGCTAAAGTCAGAGCTCGAAGGTTGACTTTTGTACAAATATTGCAGAGAAAAATTTGAAGATATGAAACAAAGACATCTTTTGCATTCCAAAAAATATAGTTACAAGGGTATTTTACAAAGCTCCCCCGAGGATTCCATGTACAAAAAATAAAAAGCAAAAATAGTAATTAAGTCTACTCTTCGCCTTCGCTACTGCCTGAGTCGCTTCCAGAGCCCTCATCTTAAGTGGTTGATATTGTTGATTCTTCCTCCAAGGCCTTGGCTTCTTCAATCTTGGCAGAGAAATCGGCACCTTTGACACTCGCTTCCTCGAAGGCTTGCCTCCTAGCTTGCAGGCGAGCATGAGCAACAGCCCGAGCCAGTTTTAACTCGGCCTTTTCGGATATCTCCCTGGCCCGATCATTTGCGGCGGCAGCATCCCTTTTGTATGAGGAAACAAATTCATCGGCCTCGGACTTGGCCGCAGATAATGCAGCAGCCTCCTCCTGAGCACCTCGAAGAAGGCCCTAGGTCGAGGATAGCTCTTCCCGAAGTATGTCCCTCTCCGAGGCCACGGCATCATTCAGCTGCATCAGCTCGAGGATCTCGGCGTCCTTGGCCACAATCTCCCCCTGAAGCTGCCCCACTAGGGAATCCTTTTGCCCAATCTGCAAATACAGAAGACAAGCTAATTAGCATCAATTATGGCAATAAAAGACAAGTTCATGAGTACCAGATTACCTTCTCGATAAAGTCAACCCTCTCATGGAACGCTCTCTCTGAGCGTGCCCGGAGGTCGACCAGCTCCTCTTTTTCGGGCATACAGATCCTTCAGCTCATTTAGCTCCGATGTAAGCTTCTCGAGCTCCTCTTCACGGCAAGTCATCTCGTCATGTAGCTTAGAGAAAGCTTGGTCATACAACTTCTTGACCTACAACACAAAGGAAGAAAATTAGAAAAGTAAGGGTAAAAATTTGAAGCACAAATAGTATATCAAGAAGATCACCTGCTTTTGAAGCCTCTCAACCTCCTCGAGAGCGATAGGGGGATCGATATCGGTCTCCTCCTCAACACCCTCAAAGTAATCTCTGAATGTATCATCATCTCCCTGAGAGGTCCCCAAACCGGAGGCATTTCTTTCCTGGGCATCTCGTATCTCCCCGGGAGAAAATCACGGGCCCAATTGAAATCAGCCTGCAGCATCAACTTCCATCGGGGCTTCCTCTCGCCTTCGAGAAATTTTAGAAATGGGCCCTCCAAACTCACCAAAACGGACTATACCATGTCCAACGAGCGGCTCGAGAACTGCACTCAAACCCTCCTCGAGGGTCTCCTCAACACGAGGTGGGTCCGCATCAACCCCATCCAACTCAGAAGTCGTCCGCCTAGAAACTTTCGAAGCATCAACGCTTCGTTCTACCCTTTGTACCAAAGGGTAGGTATTATCATCTTCTTCCCCGGCACGTAGGCTCTTAGTGATCATCGAGATTAGGACCATAGCATCGGGCTTGGGCTTCCGAGCCTTTGCTTTCTTGGATTTCAGAGACTCCGCCGGTGTCTCCCTCTTTCTCTTCTTATCCTTTGCGGTTTTCGAAGCCTCTTCTTCACCGGGAGAGGGAGTTATCATCGACACGCCTTCCTCGAGGCCTACACAGGCATGATGTATCAAACTCACCGCCATAGAGAATACTTACAAACAGATGAGGAAATGACAACAATAAAAGCATATTGTGGTTCTTGGCCTGCCACCGCATTTTGGCCAAATCGCGCCAAAGGAGCTTGCTGTGTAGAAAAGTGGTGTCCAAAAGTTTGATCCATCCCGAAAGGTCCTAGACCACACTGGGGAACCAAACAGTGGCTACACAATCAGAAGAAAATCAATCAAAAGAGAAGGAGGTCAGATCGGAAGAAGAAAAAGAGGTGATAAAACATACTCAATGTGGAGATACTTATGCTTCATGTTCTATTCCTCCGGGAATGGCATTCTATCAGTGGGGATGAGGTACGAGGTTCTGACTCTAACAAACTGACTTATCCATCCCCGATCTTTGTCCTCGTCGATGCAGGCAAGAACGCCTTGGCAGATCGACGGTGAAGCTTGATTAAACCCCCTCGGAAGAGACGAGGGCTATATAATCTGATCAAATGATTGAGGGTGAAATTCATTCCCTCGACTATGTTGGAGATGTATCGAATCATGTAGACAATACTCTAGAAAGAAGGATAAATTTGACCGAATGTCACTCGGTATTAGCGACAGAAGTCGAGAATCACTGGATCTATCGGTGGAGAAGAAGAATCTACGGGGCCTAGAGTGAAAGGATACGTATATACGCTGAGGAAGCTAGCTTTATGTGTTACTATGCTTTCCTCAGATTTGGGGATTTCCACTTGCATCACGTCCCCCCAACGACAGTTTATATTTACCCTCTTTGTATCGGTCACCACACTTATGTACCGAGACATGGGCTCACATCGGCCCGATGTAGAAGAGGGGTTCTCGATGGTAATATCGGAGACAGTGTCAAAGGGACCACGAATGCATTGCTCGATACTAGGAGGAATTTTTTTTTTTACCCTTAGACGGGCGTGATGAAGAAGTGGCTCCCTCTTTTTGAGGTACCGTTTTGGAGGTTTTTGCCATAATTTTAACTGAGTTTCAAAGAAAGAAGATGAAGAAGCAAGCACAGAAAGAGGATGAAAGAATAAAACTGTTAGTTGAATTTTGAAGACTTGAAGATGTTGTAAAAGTGTGAAAGGAAAACAATTGAAGTATTTATAGAGGCCATTTGGGCATGTTTGAGAAGCGGAAAGGTCGAACCAATAACGGTTTGTGGGCTTCTCGAGAATCGTGCTGACAGCGACCTCTGCGCGGCCTTTATGTCACGTCATTTAATGTTCTAACGAGGCTGACGTCATAATGAGAATATCGAAGAGGCAATAATTCAAGACCGTTTCTTATCACTTCATTCTAACAAACGCGGGGACTATCTATATACGGCTAAAATCGGAGAGCCCCATTTTATGATCATTATGGCATTCCATAGCCCGACTTCGGAGGGCTCGAAGTACAGTTTGAGGTTCGATACCAAGGAAGCACATCGAGGATTCTCCACGCTCGACCTCGGGGCGGTGTAAATCGATGACCATCATGAAAAAGCAGGAAATTCCCAAAAGGCATGTGGTTAAAACTGACCAAGTCTGCAAAAATAGTACAAGTTCGTACCGTGACATTAAATAGTTGTACCAGTTGCATTTCTTTGTAATAATTACACATGTACTATGTTGGGATTCCCCCTCTTATATAAAGGGTACCCTTGTCATTTTGTAATATACATGATATTTAATACAAGAACAACAACATTCTCTGCTCTCTAACTCAAACATTCTCTACAATTGCACCATTGATTTATTGCTTCAATTTATTGTGTTTCATTTATTGTTATTCACTTATTGCTCATTATTGATCATAAAGAGTCCACCGAGGCCCTCAATACTGTTATGTCTTCCTCGACCTCCCTCTTCCAAGCTCTCGAGCTCAACCTTGAGGCCCTATTTCGACCAGCTCGAGACCCCGTCTCATAACTACTCGGTTTGCACAATTCCATTATCCTTTGCTCTTATCTCATTTTTCTTAACTCTCACTTAGCATCTATTGCCTAAACAACCAGTATTAAAATAAATCACATATTTTTAGAACCACAAAATCAAATAGAATTGTAATTAACATTTTCACGGTAAACAAATATCTCTTGACTTTATTATGTTTTTAATGTAGTGAGTACTGTAGTTGTTACGCTTAGGCTCGATTTTGACTCCTAAATAAGCGTTTTAAATTGTATGATTTTAACTTTGCTTAATTGATTTGACTAGAGTGTCTTCGTGAGTCCAATCCTGAGTGAGTTATGTTCCATGTGTGTGAGAGAGCTTGTGTTATTCTCTGTATTGCATTTGATGTCTAGAACTTGTCCCGTGTGTTTGCAAAGCGAAATAGTAGTTTTCTTCAGTCTTTGAAGTGATATAGGCGTTTCTTTGTTGGATCAGATATATGCTATTACCCACCTAATTGTTATGTACCTTAGTTAACCCTTTTGAGCATGTAATCATGTTTCTTTGTAAATGACATTACAAACCTTACCCATTTGTTTGAATTGACCATCTATTTGAACCTTGTACCTCTCGTGAGCACTTGAAATTATTATGAACTTTGTAAAAGTTTAAGTGTGCGGTGGTTGGTTTGGCTTTTGAGTGGAACTAATGAAGTAAGGAAAAAGGTGCACTGATTTTGAAAACATAAGAGCCACTTGAATTGAGGAAAAAGAAGAAAAAATTGATTAATTGTATGATTGTGAAAATTGTTCATTGATAAGTGGTGACTTTTGATGTATTTGTGCTTTAAAAAGTTGGGAGTTAACCTGAATTGATGTGAAGGTGGAATATGGTTCGATATAAGGGTGGGATTTTGAATGTTAAAAGGTATGTATTAAAGTGCTTAGGGATGTATAGTCACTCTTATATCTAAATGTATCATACCCGCCCCGCATCCTACATTACAACCAATGAAAAGTTTTACTTGATCCATGTTCGAATGAGCTCAATTAGTAGAGTAGTACACTACGGGCAAGCATATGGTTCATCTTTTAGCTATTTATCACTCCCCCCCCCCCCCCCCCCCCCCACACACACACATAGACTTTTGCTCGTCCTCGAGCGGATCAAATTAAGCACATAGACAAGAAATACATTTCAAAACATACTCGAGCATCACACCAATGGCAATGGGTTATATCAACGCTTAGAGCCTAGCATAAGCACTACTCATACTTTTCCTCAAGCTTTACGTCATGCCAAGACTAATTAAAATAATTGTGTGACTCTCGCTAACATTCTAGCCTCAAAATTTGACTCCAATACATCCCAAACTAAGACTCGCTTCTCGTGCCAACTCAAAAACCAAGGCCTTTACCAATCTTTTTCAAGTCATGTTCCCTCGCCAACAAACCAAAGAGAGGAAGTAGTCCATACACTCAAACATAAGTTGCTACATTGAATCGTTGCTATAGGTGCAAGCTTCCTCTATTGTAAGAAAGTAGAAACCCCCTCCTGTCACGCCCCGAAATCCCACCATCGGGCCGTGATGGCGTCTAACGTTGAACTCGCTAGACAAGCCAACGTGTACAGTTAAACTAACATTATAACATCGAATTAACAGAATAAGTTAAAACAGTTCACAACTTAACAGCGGAAATAAATAAAGTTTCAAAACTAAGTAAAGACAACATAATACAATGTCGCATAATTTCCCAAAATCTGGAGTCACACACTCACGAACTGTCTATAGGAGTGCTAAATACAAAGTCTAAAAGGAAATGCATGACTGTCTCTGAAAACTAGAGAAAAAACAAGACAAAAATGAAGAACTAGGGATAGGAGAGACGACAAGGCCCACGAACGCCAGCGGATATACCTTGAAGCCTCTAGGGTGAACTGAAGGACACTCCCACTAGTGATGTCCACCGGGTCCGGCTGCGTAATCTGCACAACATAAAGAAGTGCAGTGTAGCATCAGTACAACCGACCCCATGTACTGAGAAAGTGTCGAGCCTAACCTCGGCAAGTAGTGACGAGGCTAGAACACGACGACAAAATGTACCTGTGCAGTTCAATAGTATAGTATAATCTAAACAAGAAAACAATTACGAGGAAGAACATGTTGGGGGTAAGAGATAGCAAATACTAAAATGACAGAAACAAAAAAAACAGTCTAAAATATCCGAAAATAGCAACGGGAATTGACAACACGAATTAAATAGTGAAAAGAAACGGCACGGCATGTCCCCTCATGCATAACAATGTAAAATATGGCACGGAATGTCCCCTCGTGCATAACAATATAAAATATGACACGGAATGTCCCCTCGTGCATAACAATATAAATATGGCACGGAATGTCCCCTTGTGCATAACAATATAAAATATGGCACGAATGTTCCCTCATGCATAACAATATAAAATATGGCACGGAATGTCGCATCATGCATAACAATATAAAATATGGCATGACATCACCCTTCGTACTTTTACTCTCTTCCTCACCAATGCAATGGCAATGATCAAAACGGCAAGGAATGCAGCATAGTGGAATCACAAATCATGATCACCCGGCAAGGAGAAAATATCAGTCATTATCATAACAAATTGCCCGGCAAGGGTCTCAGCTATAACCAACATTTTCAAGTATATCCTTTACAGTTGGGTCCTCAATAGGACCATTACATCACAAGTTCATCAACAAGGATTTTCAATAACAATCAACTTCCTAGTAGAGATAAATTCATAATACAATAGATGTGGAAGTAAGGACAAGAATTTCATCAAAAATGGACTCACGGGCATGCTTGATACACAATGCATAGGTAATCGTCACCTCACTTATGCATTGCACATGATAAACACTTAGCACATAGCATACGATACTTATTCCCTCACCAAAGTTAGGCAAGACACTTACCTCGGGTCCAAAAATAGCAATCAAGCCTCTAACACCGTCTTTCTTTTTGAATTCAACTCTGGAACAACAATATCTAGACATAATTAAAAGTATATCAATAATGACTCAATAAATCGATCCCATAGCCTAATTATCCATTTCCTAGCATTCTTCCAAAAATACCAAATTCGACCCCGGGCTCGCTCGCTCACATTCCAATACTTCTCGAAGGGAACACTCACCCAAAGCCTAAGGATCATTAATATACGATTCTTACTTGATTTCATGGTCAATTCACAGAAAATTCTCAAATGATCATAAGTTCTAGGTTACTCCCTAAATTCTTGATTTTTGCACTAATTTATGTAGTTAATTAAGCTAGAATCCATGCATGAAGCTAATTTTTGAGTAGAGTTCACTTACCTTAGAAGACCAGGTCGTTAGCCCTTAACAATGGAGGAAAATTGCCCAAGGAAGAAGAAAGAAATGAAAAAAATGGGTTTGAAACCCGTATATAAAACACACTGCCTGCACAGTGATTCCGCACCTACGGCTCGGGGACCACAGGAGCGGTCCCGCACCTGCGAGGAAAATCTCGCGCCTGCGGAAATGGGCTGGGGAGCCTGGGCCCACGTCTGCGGAGTGGAGACCGCACCTGCGGCTCCGCTCCTGCGGAATATTTTCCGCACCTGCGATAATTGGCCAGGCCTTTGGGTAATCGCACCTGCGATGCTGGGGACCGCATGAGCGGTCCCGCACCTGCGACTGGGCAACCGCACCTGCGGTCACACCAGAACAGGTGCACCAGCAGCTGTGTTTGCTGGTTTTTAGCCTCGTTAGGTGCCAGGAAGGCACCTGGGCCCACCCGAGCCCTAGTCCAAATAGACCGACGAGTCCCAAATCATAACACGGACTCTCTCGAGTCTTTGGAACACCCAAAGCAACGCTAAAACTCAAAATCGCACCCCCAAACCCCAAGAACCAAACTTAGGAACTTTAAGTTTTCTAGACTTCGCTAACCACGTGTCGAACTGACCTATACTACTCGGAATGACACCAACCATACACACGGCTTCCAAAATCATCCAACGAACTCATTCGACTTATTAAACCACTAAAATAACATCAAAACAATGGATTAAACCTCAAAACTCATAGGGTTTTCTTAAAACTTCATAAAGCTCAAATATTCCAATTTCGATCCGAACCACGTCATTTATAACTCGCATAACATATAGTAAACCTGTTCCGGGCTCCGAAACCATAATACGGGCCCGATAACGCAGATTTCACCTCAAAGTTCATTTTCAAAAGTCTTTCTTATTTTCAGAAAATAATTTTCTTAAAAAATTCATTTCTCGAGCCTGGGACCTCGGAATTCGATTCCGGGCATACACCTAGGTCCCATATTTTCCTACGGACCCTCCGGGACTGTCAAATCACGGGTCCGGATTCGTTTACCAAAAATATTGACCAAAGTCAACTTTATTCCATTAATTATCATAAATTCAACAGTTCAACACATTCCCACATAAAAGCTTCCCGGCTACGCGCTCGGGCTGTGCACGCACAACGAGGTAATATTAACGGAGGCTTTCGGAGCCTCGGAACACGGTTTCTGCTAAATTACACAAGATGACCTTTTGGGTCATCACACCTCCCCCGTTATTTTTTGGCATGGACTATAAAGAAAATATGTTCACATATGGAGTATTAGACTTTAGCCACTCTATTTAAACACAAGTATATTTTGAAAAAAGGTACTCTCAACACACTGAACAACTCCAGCAATCCCTACTGGATTCAGGGGCGGCCCAATGGTAAAACAACTCAAGAAACTGCTTGAGGCCCCATATCTGTGTGGGGCCCAAATTTTCTAATATTAAGTAGTTGAATATGATAATTGTTTTAAACAAAATATTTATTATATAAATAAAAAAACATTTTTCATGAAAAAGGAAAATGTGAAACCGTGAGAGTTAATTTGGGAATAAATAGTTACTTTTGGGATTCACCCCTAAACATCAGGTGTGAATATGTTTCTTCCCTCCTTTATAGACTATCATCAATATTATAGGGCTCACATTACTTTTATGACTTTATTACTTTCTCTTGAAACTGATTTTTACTTAATCTTTTATATTCCTTTTAGCCTCTCCAACTTACAAGTCCACTGTCTCATACAATATGGTGTCAAATAAGATAGAAGAAAGCAATTGCGAACTCTTTTTTTGTCAAGCTTCCCGGCATTGTACCAAAAATGTTGACGCAACAAAAATAATATCAAGTTATCTATGACTATTTGTTAAAATCAGGTTCAATTGTTATGTACTTTTCCTATTACTTTGCATCTAAAATTTGTTATTTTTTTTATGTCTTTTGTTTGTAAGTATATGTATTATATTTTATTTATTAGAATTTTAATATGTCAAACAAGAAAATATGAATCTACGTATTAAAAATGTCAAGATGAAAAGAAGAGTTGAAACTTTAATACAATCCCAAAAAAGAGTCCTTGACAAATTTTTAGTGAACAATAAAAATTTAAAAAAAAAATACGCAAAATGGTAGATGAACAAATCACTAATATAATTGAGTTAAATGATAATCGAATCCAAGAAGAAGCAGTTGGTGAGAATCTAACATAGATCTTTTAGAAAATCATGAAATCCTAAAAAAAAATGAATAATAATCCTAGAAAGTAGAAATATATATAATCCTAATCAAGAAATTGATTATAAATAAATTATTAATAATTTTACATCTCAAAAAGCTAGAAAAAGAAACTACAAATAAATTTTTTACTAATTGAAGATGTGACCTTGATGCGGGATCGGACTGGAGTGGCCTTGGCCATTTGGATATTTGGTTTCCTTGATGCGACCGATGGCTGACACTATACTCGCTTCATCCACGTTGAAGTTATATTTGAATAGTCTCGGGGCATCTCTGCCCCCGGGTGATCTAGCATTATTTAACTTTTCTTTTTTTTGGTTTTCCGCTTCTCAAGCGGCATGACAGATAACGCAATACGGAGTATGTCTAGGAATCTGTTCTAAAATGGCATTAGCTTAGCATGATCATAAAAAGAGGCCAACCTCGGAGAAAATAGTTGAAGAATTTAATGACGCTAGCTGATAAGGGAAAGCAATGAATTTGAGTTCAGAATACAGCAAAACTAACACTGCACTAACTGATCTAAAAGTAATTATGACAAATGGTATCACCACTATAACCTCTGCAACAATATTTTGAAGCAGAGGAAGTTGAATCTCTCCAGTTATTACAAAATTTTCGATGTGACTGGCAGGGAAGGGGTTGGAGTTGGTGTAGGAATAATTACAAAATTTAACTAAAAGGCAGGCACCTTCCCGACCAGTTTGGAACCCAGCTGAGTTGATTGACTGATTAGACTAAAAGGGCCACCTTGTATCCCATCATCTAGAATAAGTTTCTTCGCCCCTCTCGAGTTTCTTTTCCTTTTGCTACTGGGGATGTTAATTTTCAGCTTGGCATTCCTCCAAAACACTCCACAAGCGGCTAGCTTTTATGCTGGCCTCGCTGGAATAATTTATTATCTCACATCAAGACATGCATAGCATAGCCGTGGACTAGATCTAATCTCAAAAGACATGAATATGCTACAGATGTCGAGACACTTCTTCGAGCAATGCGAGTGGCTGGATCCTTATATCTAAAACAAACAACAAATGAAGGGTACAGCAGCCTGCCTGCAACCAATTACGCAAATCAGGAGGAACACTGATTAATACCCCCCTCCTTCCAATTTGCTTGCCGCACTTTGAATTTGCATAATAATTAAGAGAAGCTGAAAATGTTTAGTTATCTGTTGAGAGACATGTATCATTTTTTGACTTTCTGTATTGCAGAATGATATAATAAGGATAAATTTGTATTGACAACAATAAAAAGTAGGACCCACAAAACATTTTGCAGTATGTTAAGATGTACTAAAATTTCCACTCAAGGAAAGGAAAAAACATTGTGGGACAACTCAAAAAGGAACGTAGTATGAGCATTTCTGGACAGAGGCAGGTAAAAAATTTCCCAAACTAATTTGTTTGTGCTATAATAATGACTAATATGTTTCTGGCTTGCATCTCCAGGCACTAAGTCATTAATGGCAAGTTACTCCTGCCTAAAGTGAAGGTTGAGTAGTCACATGCTTCAACTCAGTTTAGCAAAAGTTCACAAGCTTTATGCTGATTACTAAGCTCACTGGGTTACTGAGTCAAAGAAGGTTTTTTCATTTCCCCATGGTTCCAATTTGGGCTGCAAACTGGGAACTCCGGAAGGGAACTAAATTGACACTTTCTTGGAAGCGTGCAAGACAGAACGGAAAACTTAATTCAGTAGAATGTTACACTACTTTTCTGAACTATATAGGGCTTCATGATGAAAATGGGGCCAAATCATCTGAGGCCATTACAAGTTCAATATTAGGCATGCGCTTAACATGCTTTGCTCAAATTTAACTAACCGTAAAGGAGTGGGGATGTCCTTTCTTCGTTTATGAGAAGGTAAGGCAACAAACTCAACTTTGCTTTTAGTGAGCAGGTCAGGATCTACACTAACAAACCCCCATCCCCCACCACCCCAAAAAAAAAAAAAAATTCCTGGTCCAATAATATGCATTTAATTTTTAGAAAATAATATGGGCCAAGCAATAATGCAACTCAGGCAATCAGGAAATGACGTCACATTCTCATGGAATTAAAGTAAACAAAATAAAGTCATAGCTGCACAACATATGCCACCCAGAACTAATGTCAAAACCTGTATTTGATATTTGGATGCTATAGGAAATGACTGGGCATCAGAAGCTGTGGTTTCTCCTTGTCTTCTTCAATTTCAACTGATGCTGCAGCTTTTATTTCCTCGACCCTTTTATCCCATATACCATCTATTAGCTTCCACGTTTCATCACTAATTATCTGGGTCTGCGTAAAAAAAGAAATGCCATCAATACATAGAGTATTCATCACAAAGATCAATAAATACAGCATCTATTGTGCTTACCTCCATAGGTCGCGGTGCACCAAAAGTTGAAAATCCAACATTTCCAGGTGCAAATGTCACCCTCCCTGGAAGTGAAACTCCATGGACTCCCCACCTTCCAGCATATATAAGAGCTCCATATTCATCAATAGGACTCACAGTAGGCTGAAAAATGAAAGAAACTTTAAAACTACAAATGCTATTTTGCAACAACATTCAAGTAGAAGAGTAATATTAAGCAAGCAGAGTGGCCAAGCATGAGAGGGGAAAAAAAGCAAGAGGCAGTTGCTCATGCCACCAACAGTAAGCACAATGGCATTTTCCGAGTGAATAGGTGTTGTCGATCTCTAAATTATGCAACATGTAACCCAAGAGCTTGGACACAAGCCCAGTTTGCCAGTATGCCAAATCTACTCCAAAGAACACCGAACCAGTACAACCTCCTCAAAAATGTTTTATCAATGACATAAGTGTACTCTGGAAGTTCCTACGTAGTTGTTTTTATTTCTTTTTCTTTTTATAGGAGGAAAGAAAAGGAATAGAAAAGAAGAAACTTGCATAATTCTTCCTCAATCATCAGTAAAACCGCTGGCAAGAGAAGTAATGAATCACCTGAGGACTTTTAGGCGAGCTTTTGTATATGCTCCAAATTTCATCAGCTTTGATCTCTCCTTCCTCAAGCAACACATCTGATCAATAGTCAACACACAAGCATGAGCCAATCAACAGTAAGTATCCAAAGCCAATTGCACAATTTTACAAATCTTGGAGACAATCCTTAAAGTGGCTAGATAATCAAGGTTAAATAACTTTACCTGTAATTGTCTCTACAGCAGCATGGTTCTCCTTTAGAATAGACAAACATTTCTCCACGGCATATCTCATGTACTCATCTCTAAGTGCTTCAATTTTAGAAGGGAGCTGCAAAACACAATAACAAGAATGCAAATTAGATATCTAATAAACTTATAGCTTATATAAAATCCATTATATACTCACGTTTGGTACGAGATCTCTCTGGTATCTGTAATAAGCTTTTCCCAAGGCAGTCAACCCTGTCTGCAGTATCAAAAATTCTGCAAGCCTGGAAGCTTCTAAAGTTGCTTTTGCAGAGATCCAGCATAGATTGTCAACTCCAAACATTTCTTCCTCAATTACTCTGGCTACAGAGTCAATCTATCAGTGGTCCACATGAAAGAATCAAACCAAGCAAAGGAAAATAACAAAGAAACAAAAAAAAGGCCTTTTAAGCAGATTGATACTGTAACATGTGATGTCTATTTATCTTTGATATTAGGGATATTTCCATGGGCTTGCCCTGTTATTGTGTTCATACAGATGTATTGAATCTATCATGTTCTAAATTGTGCAAACTCTCTCAAACCAATGCCTTACAAACTTTGAAACTTTGAAAAAGATGTAATAAAGCACAAACTTAGAGACGTTACAAGACTAACAGATTACCAGTTTGAATAATGATAGATCTACGAGACTCCGATAATGGCTATACTTTTGCTAAGAATATTGATGGAAATTTATAAAAGAGGAAGAGAATTTTGCAAATGACATTCATTGACCTAGAAAAAGCAGAGTGTAAAAGAAGTACTGAGACAAAAGGAATTTATATCAAGTATATAACGTTATAAAAGATATATAGATGACAGTCACAAGTATGAAAAATAGTGGAAGAAGATATGCATAAGTATCCCATAATCGTGAGTTTATACCAAGGATTTGCCATGAGTCCTTGTTTGCCCCTGTTATGGATAATTTAACCAATAGTATTTAGAATAACGTTCCATGGTGCATGTCATTTTTAGATGATATTATGTTAATCGACGAAACTAAGCAACGAAATTAACCAAAAGCTCGAACTGTGAAAGCATATAGAGCATTCTTTTAGGTAACTAAAATTAAGACAGAGTACATGCGTGATAGATTATGATGATGATGATGATGGTGATGGTGATGTAACACATAGAACTAAAAATTGGATTGTTGAGAGTGCTATGGGGCAGGAATCTAACCAACAAATGGAAAGCAAGCTTTATCAAAATGGTCGTGAGAATGAAGGGCCTTAGATAAGGGAGCGCTATGCGACAGGAAGACCGAAATCGTTGAAGAAAGAACGTTGGGTATTAGATGAGTACCGTTGAAACACATATGTGCAGTCATACAATGTTACATACATTCGAAATGATCGTGTCCTATGGTTCTAGTAGCAAAATATCCACATAGACAATAACAATTAGCTGGGATTAAGGCTTTATTATTGTGGTCGCACATATATTAAGCTGGTGTTTGCCATGAACCCCTTTTTTGGTCTTTTTTAGCTTGGTCAGACACTTGTATGTCAATGCAGGAAGTGATGTTGAATTTAGAGGACCCTTATTCCAAAAGGCTTTAATTCGACTTAAAACAAATAATAACCTGTATTAAAGTGATTTACGCTCTAATTAAGTGAAACACTCGTCGAGAATTCATATATCCGACCCTAACTAGTCGGAAATAGAAGCGCAGAATATTGATTGATTGATTGATTGATTAATATGAGCAAGTACAGGCTTAAATTTCCAATATTTCTACCTAATGATTGTAACCACTTTTAATATATCTGAAATTATCTCATTTTTGGTTTAATTTGAATTCCTTTTTCCTTTTTTGATAACTGATAGTAAGGTTTTATTTAAATTCTTACAGCAGCAGTGACATAATCAAGAAGTTATGAATGTCAAAGCTTCCAATTTTAAAACTTTCCATATGAAATTACAGTCAAATATTTCAGTCACTGAGCTCCTGGAGTCAACATAGAAGGTTAAGGTCATCGTACTCCTATCTAGCATACTCCTTGGCTCTGATGGGTAGCTTGTTCCGCAACTTAACTCTCGACAACCTCACAGCTGATATGCTTGAAGACTCACTAGTGGGTGGAGATCACCATTTGGAGGGTTTATCAGGGATAGACATTATTCTTACGCTGTAAAATGAACAGAGTTGAAACATAGATTCAGGAAAGCATCATCCAAGTAGAGATATACAGAAAGGTTCCTGAACTTTTTTTTTTGGGTAAGGTAGAAAGGTTCCTGCAGATCAAGTTTACTTCCAACAAAAACTCTAATATTTTCCCCTAACTTTTCTTAAGCTACTACATCAATTTAAGTATATCCCATCCTCATTATATTGATCCAGCATTGTTTTACCTTAATAAACTTTCCCATTCTCAAGGACTTGCTTAGCAAATTCCTCAGTTAATATTCTCCTTATCTAAATAATAAAGTAGCAGGAAGCTGCAGAGAACCTAAGAAAGTCACATAACGTGTTATAGTACAACACCATTGTTGGAGATGGAAACAGTGAGAAAACTATTTCAAACAAAAGATCCATAAAGAAGATTCACACAAGTGTTTATAGAACGACAATATTGAACACAGAAATATTATTTCCTTTTCCAACTTACGAGCACATGCACGGACTATTGAGTTCACATAATCTGCTTTCCTTTTAAACACTCTGCCTCCAATTTCCATGAATTGCATATTGGGCTGACTACGGATGGATTTGATATCCGTCTGTCATTATACCAAAGACCAAACATACAGGAATATGAGCACATTGCAAATTTAAGAAATAGTAAGAATGAGTAACATGATATCTGTATGAGTTAAACCTCAGTGAATGGTCGGTAGGGATCTGGAAGGTAACATGCAAGAACTGCAACAGCAGCTTCTCTGTAAGCTAGTCTTAGTGTTAGCTCCTCAGGGACCTCAGTACTATCTTCTTGACCCGTTTCAAATGTGCCCTTTTGCTGTAATATTATATGATATAACATGAACATAATGACCTGATTCAAACATATAAAAGATGCTGCATATCTCAATTTTTAGCACCTACCCTCTTCAAGGCCTCAAGAAGTTCATCTCGTCCAATATAATCTAAGTCTTTCCTCGCAGTCAATATTCCAGCTTCATTCCTGCCCAGAAGAAGGTGTGAGCTAGTCCCTCCAAATGCTGAATTAAAAGGAATTACAGTTGAGGATTATGTACAATATATTTTGAAGTTCAGCTCCAGTAAAATCTTCTGTGAGCTCTGCAATTTCCTGTAACAAAGTGTCCTTTTCCTCTTCTGACCGGAAAAATTTATTTCGAGCATGTACCTGAGATGTTTGAAATGAGGATCAAACATACTGACACAAGAAATCCAGACAATCTTCTAAAGAATAATAGATGTCAATCATTAGTGAGCAAGCAGCGACATACCATCAATATGGCCAATCTACCGTCTTTTGAGGGCAAACCGACCCTAATAATCTTGTCAAAACGACCCTTTCTTAATAGCGCAGGATCAAGAATGTCCAATCTATTTGTTGCACCAATAACTAATACCTGATAAATCAGGATTTAACAGCAAACCTTAGAAGCTCCTGTTACTTCGTTATGGGAAACCATCATCTTAACTATACTGTACCTGTGATGTTGACACTTTAAATCCATCCATTTCCGTCAATATCTGAAGAAGCCCCTGTTCCCTCTCTGCACCACCCTAAGAAAGCAAAGACATGTCGTTTACTACATAAAGTTATTTCAACGCAGTGCAGATGTATGTTAATTAACGAAATTAGTGAGTGAACCAACTGAACGTACTATGGAGAAGCAAGATGTTTAGTATTAGAAGTAATACAGAATATATGTATTGTAGATTAGCTCCCCATAACAAGAATGAAGTTGAAGTGATATTAGACGGGACTGCAGTTCCTAGGGTAGACAATCCAGATATTTAAACTCAGTATTCTAGACGAATGGTATGACAGATCAAGAGATAACAGAAAAACTAGAATAGCTTAAATAGAAGGGTGCAGCAGGACAGCTCTGCAGTAGGAAGATATTTACCCCCGTGAAAGGCAAATTCTATAGGAGAATTGTGAGACCAAAACTATTATACGGGGTGATTGTTGAGCCTATAAGGCCTAAGATGTTCACAAGATGAGTGTCATAGAAATGTAGATGTTAGAATAGATATACGATTATACAAGATTTGACGTGATCATAAAATGATTACAATCACTAAAAGGTGCAAGTAGCACATATAGAGGCTAAAACAAGAGAAAGTAGTCTCGGATGGTTCGGTTATGTTCTCTGTGGACTTCCAACTGCACCGGTCTATAACTATGAATGATGCTACGATAATCAAAAGTGTTAAGATCGAGAGGAGGCAGAACTAAAATCACGTGAAAAGAAGTTGTTTGCCAACAGTCTCTCGATATCTGTGAAAACTTAGAAAAACATAACATAATATAAGCAAAAGATCCTTATAGGCAACACCATCTAGTTTGAATTAAGGCTTAGTCATGTTGATACACTTACATACCTTTGGTGTTCCCCAGGAGTTTTTTTAGATTGTTCAGAGTATTGTATATCGGTAATGCAGAGAACCTCTAGTGTTAGAGAACTCCTAATTTATTTGTAAAGACAAATTATTGAAAGGAAACAGTCCACTGGAGCTGACCTATTTCCTATCCCAACTAGTTCAGGTTGAGGCACAGTTATTGTTTTTCTGGTAGTGACAAATCTTCGATATATTATTCAATATTGCACTTGTGGATACCAAAAGGCTAAGAAATAGTCAAAGTGAAGATGACCACCAAATTGACAAAGGAGCACCTGAAGCAAACTATCCACTAGATGCTCTTAAGTTAATCTAAGTTCCTATTTAACCCCCTACCCAAAAGAAAACCCACCCTTCATTGCTTTTTTTTTTTTTTGAGTAAGCACCTTTTTTCTTGCTTTTTTGTACATTTGTTGTATAGGTTTAGAAGTGAAAGACACAATAGCATGTACGCACAGCTCTTAGAGAACAAGGATATAGAAATATCTGCAGATGAGTTAAGAAGACATGCATCCAAGTTTCATATGAACTTAAATATCATTTCATAATTACCAGCGAAGAGTGATATCTCAAAACCAAAAATTACTAACGGGAGAATAAGTTATTTATTATGCAAAGAAAAAGATATTGTATCATACCCCACCAATATCTGGTCCACCACGTTTGCTGCCAATTGCATCTATCTCGTCAATGAAAATAATAGAAGGAGCAAATGATCTGGCACTGGAAAAAAGGTCCTTCACACGTGAAGCAGCTACACCGGCAAACATCTGCATAGAATTGAAAGGTTAGACGCTAAAAATGCTGCCAAAACAAAAAGAGGAATTCCTGAATCAAATATTGGAGTGCTAGTATAGATAGTACACACATATGGAAGTAAATAAGCTTAGGCTAAAGGCCTTAGGGCACATGCTTCTGGTTTTGTCTACTTCCTCCTACTCATTTTTCCCTATCTTGGGTTACATTCTGCTGAAGGTTTAAAGAATATTACTGAAGTCACCAACTTGTTTGATAGGCAGGAAAAAAGATATCTGCTTTTTGGGATAATGGGTACATATTCTTAGGACATGCTGTCCCTCTATTACAGCTAGACAAAGAAGGAATGCTGACTAATAGAGCTAACCCAAACTCCATAGCATGAAGGAGAAACAACAAGGTATACATAGTGGCAAGGGATAAAAGGAACGTGGAAAATTTATCACCATTTTCTGACCCACATGCACTTAGAAATAGGCAATTTAGTGCTCTGAAATAATTTTACCCTTTTCCTTGGACTCAATTTGACTGGGATAAAGCCGTTCCTACAATAATTAGCATTTTTGTTTGGAATCTCTTATTTGACTTTGTATGCGGGGATTTCAGAATCAGTTAAGGAAATAAATTTAGCGGTTGTGGTTTCAGATGAAAAAGAAATCTGAACGGTCTAGTTCCATAACTTTTCACGATACGATGGCATTATAGTAGTGAGAGCTTTTACTTCTCAGATCGGTTTCAAACGGTGATGAAGCGGCATAAAGTGTAACATCAAAGCCCGACTTCCGCATGAAAGAGACAAAGTGCATTACAAAATAGAACGCAGCACTCTCCTGGAGATAGAAAGGAACTTGTAACACAATATTCTAGTAAATAAATTCTTCATAAATAGAAGATGATGCATCCACTTTTTGATGGATCAACTGTAGGGGCACTCAATCCCTCCACTTTAACTACCTTTGCTCTTCGTTATACCAAATAAGTAAAATGATCCTTCCCCTTCCACATTTACTTCCACTCCTCCAACCTTACTGTTTACACCCCAACGAAGTAATGAATTGTGAGACCATCTCATCTTAAGACTGTCTTAAGCTACAGAGAGAGTACACATTTAAATACTTAAGTATATTACGTGCCAACACAATTCCTTACATGTGCGACTGGATTTTTTTTTTGAGTCGGAGTGATTCTTGCATCAGGGTAGGCTGCCTACATCACACTCCTTGGGGTGCAGCTCTTTCCCAGACACACCTGAACGCGGGATGCTTCGTGCATTGGGCTGCCCTTTTAGTGAGATTTGAACCCAAGACTTCTTGCCAGCTCTAATACCATGTTAAATTCTATGATCATCTTATCTAAAAGCATAAACTATTAGAATAAGCACACATTTAAGCATTCTACTTATATTATGTAATTAAAAAAAAAGAATAAGACATAAAGTTTGTAAAAGAACTCAGAAAGTAATTTAGAGGAATTTGTTTTTCTCCAAAACACTTTCTAACTTTTAAGTCTTATTCTCGGTGTCAGATCGAGGATTAAAACAGGTTCAAAGCGGGTTTAATTCTAGCTATTGCAGCCAATTTGACAATAATGAGGTTTTTTCAGAGAAATTTGTCCAGAGTGCTACCCCCGGTGAAGGCAGACACTTGCCAGGGGTGATTTGGATGTTCAACCCTTTGCGGTTATTGTGAAGGAAGATTTGACTTGTTGAACATTATATGAAGAATACTGGGCAAATTTATTTTGTCAGAAAATTCAAGTCAAAGAGGAGATTTGATAGTCGTTTACCCTCATTTTCTTATCATGTTTGGGTTTAGGCAACACATTTACTATAATTGGTTTTTTCAAAAATGTCATAATTGGCTTTTCCTTTTTCCATTTTTTTTTTTTTTGAGAAGGTAAGTTCCTAACTATAAGTTGTGTATAGAGTTACCTTTTTATTTTTATATATTTATTTTGTACTTTCTCCTTTTTATTATTTTTATGGCCAAATCATTCACAACCCCTTAAAGTTGTCATCACTTTTCACTCTAACACTCTATCTTAAGTCTATTCCATTTGAATATTTTAACCAAGCTTTTACTGTGTTATTTAGACTCCTATAGCTGACATGTCATTACGCGTAATTCACACCTTCATTAAGAGCGTGAACTGCATATATAAGGCCATTAATGTGGGCCCAAAGTACAGGTGGCAATAAAAGAAAAAAAAACATTCTTTTTTTAAAAAAAAATCTATTTCTCTTGCTCGTCCTCCCTCTAAACCACTACAACCACCGTGCCGCCGACTTCCATCACCATATTCACCGCAACCTTTGTAGGGGGGAAATTAAGATTCCTTCGATTTTAGTCAAATATTGAAAAGCCAAGCTATTTAATATCGAGCCGGTGGTGATATCAAACAGGCTAGAACGACACCGCAGATGAGGTAGCGGAGCGCGGCGAAGGAATGGTAGAAATGGGTAAAGGTTTAAGCTTTGGTTCGAGAAAGTCGTTGGCGGCGGATGAATAGGAAGAGTAGTAGTGGTAAAGGGATAATAAATTAGTGCCATCAGGTGAAGTTAGGGTTGTGAGGAATAAGAGGAAAAGGGAAACAATGGAATCTATGGCTAATGGGAAAATTCACTTCCCCTCCATTGTTGTTGGGTATTTAAGGTGTAGATAATAGATCTTGAGCTTCTTCATTTCGATTTCAAGAAGGGGAAGCTGATTTGGCTAAAATGAGGTGAAGCAGTGGAGGAATGTGAAGTTGTCATTGTTGTAAATTGAAGTCTAAAAATGTTTAGATTATAAGTCTTCTGAACAATTTTCAGGATTTGTGTAATCTAAAGAAAAAATGAAAAATTAACTATGTGGGTGTAATCTTTTTGTGGGGGGTTGTAATTTATGAATTTTTTATTTTAGCTAAAAATGGTGGAAATAGGTCGAGGTCGCTGAAAACAAAGACCGAATGAGGGTGTCGCAGGGCAAGATGACATGTCGTGGGGTGGGGTGGGGTTTTTGTTTCTCTTAAATTTTTCCTATTTCTTCAAAAGCCTTTTTTTAAAAATTATTTAAGTTAAATCCACGTGTCTCCATTCTATTGACCACTCTGTCGTGTGAATTACACGCATCTTTTGTATTTGGCTGCCTATCAAATTTTGTGCCTAAATGATACAGTAAAAGCTCGGTTAAAGTGTTCAAATGGAACAGACTTAAGATAGAGTGTCAGAGTGAAAAATGAGGACAATTTTAAGGGTTTATCGAAGTATTTGGCCTATTTTTATTTTTGTTCTTTGAATAGGAGAGCTCAACCTAACTAGCTTATTTTACCGCTTGGGCTCCTCTCTTGACACTTGGCCCATGGAGCTACTTTTGGCTTCTTTATCTATCTCTGAATTCAGCCCATCGAGCCAACCGCTTTCTCTCTTCATATTGCTCCGGGCTTCCCTCTCAATTCAGCCCATTGGCTACTCCGTGCTTCTACATATCTCTCTCTAGATCATCCTATCGCGCTCGTGACATAGCTCCAACTCCACTCATTAGCTTGTTGAGTCTTATTTGTCCCCCTCTACTCCATGCTCACTCTTGTCAAGTCTCTTCTCTTCTCCAAAAAATAATAGTATCTAAAAACAATTCTTTAGTGTAAACCCTAGAACTGGGTTACACGTGCGGGAGGAAGTTAGGGAATACACTTGTCCCTTATTGGTTGTGTAGGCTTTCCAAAAGAGTCGACAATGCCCTGGGTCACTCCACCCATTATCTTAAGGTTTTGGGTTGAGGCACAGATTCTTTCGCACCAAACATAGTTAGCTGTTAGATAAATTTTCCTAGAGACTGATGTAGAAAGTTAGATAGTGCTCGACATGAGATATCTTGCTTTTGCTAACCGATCATACCAAGGATGATGTACTTCGGGCTCTTAATTTCTGAGGAGTTTCTGGACATTAACAATTGAAACATGCCCCTGGAGACCACAACATAGGACAGGCCATCAAAGAATCATCTATAAGCTTTACCAATATCCTAATTAAAGTCTATCCTTCTTCCGTGGGGAACTAAGAGCCCGTTTGGATTGGCTTATTTTAAGTGCTTTTAAGCCAAAATAGCTTTTAAGCCATTTTGTAGTATTTGGATAGAATAAAAAAGTTTTTTTAAGCTAAAATGACAAAAATAAGCCAAGAGCCAAGAGCCAAAAGCTAGAATTCCTAACTTATGGCTTTTGGCTTAAAAATCACATACAACAAGCCCATCCAAACGGGCTCTAGACTGACAGTTGATGGTCCACGATCCAGCTTTGTAGCATCACGAATATAGCACAAAAAGCAGGTAACAACAACAAAAAACCCAGTGAAATCCCACAAAAAACAGGTAAGTGATTACAACAGGTTTACTAGAAGGAAGGAATGACCGGAGACGTTCAGTTCAGTCGTGCTACTTTATAGCATCCAATAAGATATCCCACAATGTTTTTGTTCAGATATAAAGAACTGAAAATAAGCTAAAGCAAAACTGGAAAGAGAAACAAGATTTATATGTTAAAAAATAAAAAGAAAGAAACAAATGAACAAACATGCAAGTGTTTACCAGAAATAAACAAAACAGGTTCAAGAAACAGAAGACAGAAGCTAATGAAAACTTTGTTATCTTTAACATGCAATTGTTGGAATACGGCAGGAAAATCAGGAATACATTCATCGATATTTTGCAACTTAAAAGTATGGATTTGCCAACATAATTGTAATGCAGCTTTCATTTTTGAGTCCATTATAGCTGATTGTCATAGATGCCATGTTTAACCCTGTAAGTGCATGTTGTTACCCAAAACACTAATCAATTAAAAAAACTTTCAGAATCTTGCAACTGTCAGAATTTACTCATCCATTTTAGTGTATCTGAAGGTTGCAATCATGAGTACTTCTCACCTCAACAAAATCAGTACCATTAGCAGCAAAAAAAGGTAATCCTGCTTCTCCAGCTATAGCTTTTGCCAGAAGTGTTTTACCAGTTCCAGGAGGACCATGGAGAAGCACACCTTTTGGACAATAAATCCCTTTGTTTTGAAACTCTTCTTCATTCTTCAGTATTCGGACAATCTCTTGAAGCTCTCTCTTAATATATTCTTGCCCAGCGAAATCATCAAAAGTTATACCAGTTTTTTCTTCTGCTGATATGAATTTCGCTCTGATGGTAGATGGTAAAAAGAGAATTACAATCTAATGTTGCATTAAGGGGTCAAACTGTAGTCCAGTTAAGTATACAGAAATGTTAATAACAGAAAAGGTTATTCTGCAGTGAGGTTGCTTTCCCCATTTTCCAATAGTCAATAAAACAGTAGCAGAAAAGATAAAAATACAGAAACAGGCTTCTTGCATGCAAAACTAAATCATCTCCTTTTTTTTCCTTTTTTGCATTTATCCCTTTTTTTTTAATTTGTAATTAGCATTTATCATTGTTAGTCAAGAAACTCCAAAATGTTATCTTTTTTTGATTCCCTTCACCCCTTACACACTTCACGTATATGCAAGTTGACAAGTGTGCATAAACATAACAAATACAGCAAGCCAATGACCAGTATAACACTTCTATTGGCTGAAAAGAAAATAGTAAAAAGAAACAAAAAGAACAAAACAAAAATAACAACAAATAAGAAGGAATTCTTGGGAAATAAGCAAACATATGCATTGTGACAGCTATTTTCCAAGTAAAGCAAGAAGAATTTAGACCACAGGGTTCTAGAATAAAGTCCACAAAAAGGAAGGAAAAAAAGAAGTCGGAAAGATTTTGATGCTTAATCGCAAGACTAACATTTTCAACGGTGACTCAGAAAAGCACAATTCACAAACCAAGTGAAGACCTATCGGAGTTCTAAGACTTTGAGCTTTGCTCCAATGCCTACATTTCCAGGCACTAGGCATACATGTGAGCTTTGAAATTATGCCGCATTTTGGGCTTTTTCACTTCCATACTCAAGTCAAAAGTTTAGGGAAATTGGTCCTAAAGGAGAATTATTACCTATCAACAGCTCACAGTAAAACCATTCTAATTCACAACATATACAATTTCAAGCCTGGTTACAAAACAAAGGCAATACTTTGACAAAGTGAGCTTTAAGATATAAAGTCAACTTCTCTACAACATATGTAACTGAAAAGGAAGTTCACAGCTAATAAACAGATAAACAAACAGCTAAACCTTTCAATTACCGGCTCTTTCCTAATGAACCAAGGGCACGCTGCTTTTGTGGCTCGCTTATCTTTTTTGGGGCGCTTCCCAAATCGCAAGGTATTAGTTTTGAATAAATTGGTCTCATCTTATTATCAATCCAAATGTATAAGACAACTGAAAGGGCGAGTCGCATAGACCACACAACTGCTGTTGCAACAGTAGAGTAGACTTCAGCAGGGATGTTATCCACATTATACACATCTACATTCACAAGCTGTTGATGCAACTTGCTCCAAACATCATTCCAGCAATCTATCGGCATCCGGTCAACAACATGACGCTTGAAAACAATATCCTTTCTATTTTCCCCTCCTGAGCCTTTTGTTTTTCCATCCTTGTAATATGGTAGAATCACTACAAAGAAACCAGAAATACCAAATAAAACAAACTACGGAATAAACAAAGAAAATTTAGACATCTAGACTGGAGGGATAGTGAAGATTAACTACCCCAGTCATATTTCATGCATTGCCCATTTATCTGAAATATAACCAATAGAAAGCTGAAATGCTGTAAGATAATAGCTAGTATAAGGTGTTGCATAAATGATTCTAAGTGGAAAACCATCTTGATAACTGATAACTAAGTTATAAGTTTAGATATTGACAGAAATCATAGTTAAAAATGACTCTGAACCTTCAATACCTAGAATTATATTCTTTCAATTTGGGCACCTGCTGCCCAAACGCACACATAATAGCTAAGCTGGGGAACTTGACGTGTGTGCCTGCTACCTTGAATCATATTCTTTTAATTTGTTATGATGTTCGCTCGAAAAAAGGCCTTCTATTGCTAAGCGAGGTGTATGTGCAAAGCATTATCATAACAAAAAAATGAAAAAAATAACCACGCAGATAATAATTAACCTGAAACGGTCTGGCCATAGTTGGAATACTCCATAAACTGCACATTATTTGCATTGAGAAGGTTCTGGAATTGACTGTAGTCTATTTTATGAGAATTTTCAGGGTCCCACTCAGTACCCTTCAATTTTCCCTGCATAGCCAGCAATTTCCTACTCCATTCTGAAGCCAGCAGAAGCTGCCTCTCTAATTGAACATTTGCCTTTCTTTCAAATTCCTCTAACTTATTGATCCGTTCACGCTCTGCCTCCTTCAGTTTCTGATATCCCATTTAGCCAAAAACACATAGCATATTAAAAAAACAAACTAATTTTACTGTGCATAAGTATCTATTCATAATTAACAACATTTTACCACATTCATTACAAAATTCTACCTCAAAGAGCTGCTGAGCTGACTCGGTTTCTTCATTAACAGAGTTGGAATTGGAAGTGGAGGCGGATTGACAGGCCTGAATATTGAGGGATTTGGGGCCAATACAGAGGCAATTCCTCCTGCGACGTCGGAGCTGTAAATTGAAAGGGGTGAATGCAGATGGAGGGAATCTGGGTAGGGTTTTAGGAGGGAAGGAGGGTTTTAGTAAATGGGTGCAGGTGGATGTCATTCTTAGTTTTTCTGTTGGATTAGCTCAAGACGCACTCTTTAGCTCTTCTCTTATCCATGAGTGACAAAACCTCGTTTTCTACAAGGCAGTGTTGCGTTGTTTAGTCTACTTTTCTACGTTGTTCCTATTTTTATTTTATTTTTACAACAAGGAGAGGCATGTGTCCGAATAAGAAGAGACAACATTTCTCATTATATTTCAATGTTTCTTTTGGCCTGATTTATTATAAGTTACCATTTGAATGGAAGAAAATGATGTATAAATCTTATGTATTTTATTTACTGATTTTTTGTGTTACTTTTTTCTGATTTCTTGTTAAAGGAATATTTCTAATGATCCATAAAATTGATCATCCCAGTTTGGAATAAGAAAAAAAGACTTCATTACATATTACATTTTTATTCTTTCAAAATTTGTAATTTTTACTTTATGTCACGATTCAAATTGAAAAAAAAAAGGAATATTGCAACCGGCATCAAACGAGCACAATGCCTCAAATATGTTAGGTTATTGTAGCACTTATACATTAGAGGGGTGAATAGTGTATCAATTAATTAAATATTTCGAAAAAGGGTCAAATATATCCCTGTATTATTAAATATTGTTTAAATATATCCTCCGTTTTACTATCGATCCAATTAACACCCTACCGTTATACTATGAAACATATTTACTCTTAATTTAGACGGAGTGCCACGTGGCAGCTCAGGAATGAATGATCCACCCCCAATTTTAAATACCCGACCCTAGTTTTTAACCCATTACCGACCCATTACCTCTTGTTTCTATCATCTTCTTCATGTCACAAACTTTCTTTTACTTTATACTCAATGTAATTAATTCTTCAATGTTTCTCGACTTCTTTCTTAAGATTTAAGTTTTCAAATCTGAATTTTTCTTCAGCAAAAGTTATACGATTAACTTCTCTATTTTAAATTGGTAACTTGTTTTGTTTTTGTTATATTTTTCATGGATCTATTAAATTTTGTTGTATTGTAGAACAGAGATGCGAAGAAAACTAAGTGAATACTCTTATTACTCATCATTTTCATTTCTCTGTTTTTTAATGGATCTTGAAGTCATGAAATGAATTCTTTATTAGTTGAATGAACATCGACATATTTGATGATTGAGAAATGAAGAAGAGGAATAGATAATAATCAGATATTCAAATTGTTCACTACTTTATGTCAATTTATTTCTATTTCTTCTTGTGTTCGTCAAATTGTTCGAAGTTTTTTTCCCTTTTTCTTTTTCATAACATTGTTCATAAGATTGTAACTTTAAGTTTAACTAAAAAAATTGATGGAACCAACTTTCGAAGATGAAGAAGATGACTGCTTTTTTATTTCTGATTTTGGGTTGAATGTGGGTGATAGAGGCGGTAGAGTGTTTTGATGAAGAAGAAAGAGAAGGTTGAAAAGAAAATGAGTAATAATAAAATAAAGAGATTTGGAGGGTAATGGGTCGAGTTTTCGGTTAAAAACAAGGGTGGATTTTAATCTGAACCGGGTATTTAAAATTGGTGTGGGTCATTCGTTCCTAAGCTGCCACGTGGCGTTCCATCTAAATTAAGGGTAAATATGTTTCATAGTATAACGGTAGGTTGTTAATTGGACCGATAGTGAAATGAAGGATATATTTAAACAATTTTTTGATAGTATAGGGATATATTTGACCATTTGTCGGTAAAATTTTCTAACAATTTTTTTACATTATACGCAAAATCAGGTTCTTGAACTCGTTCTTGAACTCGTTCTTTTAACTCGTGTAACTAAAAATGCAAAATCTAACGAAAATAAAAACTTTTACGTGGAAACCTCCTTGCTCAAGAGAGTAAATACCACGATCCAACTCTGGAATTTTTCTCACAACTTCACTAAAAACAACGAGCAGTTTCAGGTTACAAAATACTTTTATAACCTAAGAGACTAAATATAATCACTTAATAAGCTTACAACCAGAGGATTTTGGTTACACACTCTAAATTGATCTCTTAGTCTATTACAGAAAATTCGTCACAAAATAATCTTTAAAAAATGCTTCTAGAATAAGCAGATTAAGATGACAACTCAAAACACTTATTACGAGATCAAGACAAATTAATTTAGACTTGATTCAAGTGTTAGGACTTGGTTCTTCAATTTGTCTTTCTCTTCGAATTTGCTGCTCACACGAATGTTTTCTCAATATTCTCAATGTATGTGTTCAAAAACCTTGCAAAACAAACTCATTGTCATGACCCAAACTCACAACTAAGGGGTCGTGATAGCGCCTAATTTACTTGCTATGCAAATCAACACTTAACAACAATAAAAGAAGCAAAAATAAGCATTTAACAACATACAATCATAAATAAAGGATAAAGCTCCGAAATTACATAACAAGTCTAAAACCAATACAATTCTCTAAGAAACTCCCCAAGAATGGTGTCACTGAACACATGAGCTCTAAGGAGTACTAATTACAAAGACTGAAATGAAATATAATATTCTGATACAAATAAGCAGTAGCAAAGATAATAAAGGTGACTGCAGAGTCTGCGATCGAATATGCAGCTCTACCTCGAGTCTCCCAAATATTCAATCTCGAACCTCGATAGGACCAACATATGAATCTGCACAATAAGTACAGAAGTATAATATGAGTACAACCGATCCAATATACTCAGTAAGTATCGATCTTAAACACGACGAGGTAGTGACGAGGCTAAGACAAGATACCTACTATATAAACATATGTAGTTAGTCAGCAAGAGAAGTAACAAAAGAAGTAACAACGATAAATACAAGGAATAGTAAAATGATCAATTAAAAGAAATAACCAACATGTTTTCTAAAATGTCACAACAAAGCCTTTCTCAACAACTCACATACAAAGAATAAAATGATAATTGTGAAATAACATAGCCAAGTCCGTAAATTTGCAAGATAAAAAGATTGAGTAAAAGATATCATATGAAATAAGACGGCAATACCCTTTGTTCATTTACCTCTCATCCTCGTAACATTCGTGCACTATATACATATCACTTTTCCTTACAAGCACGAAAATACCCTTTGTGCAATAATAATATTATCAAGAAGCACATAAACACTCTTCGTGCATAATCACTCTTCCTCACAAGCACGAAATCATCCTTCGTGTTATTCACTCTTCCTCACCAAACATATATAAAACAGTACAAAGCAAAGCAGGAAGAATAAATAATATCAAGAAGAGTTATTAAGCATAATACACAACATGAGAGATAATCGTAACTTTTGCACCAATAGCGAGCCAACATTTCAAGAATTATAATGTTCAAATATTTCAACAAATCTCAAACATAGTTATTAACATGTATGTGAATAATCAAGAAGTTTCACGAACTATTTAAAGCATAAAGGAAATAAGACATGAAGCAAATAAGACATGAATAAGGCTAATTCTTCCGCATGTTGAAACCGTGACAAATATACATACACTCTTCACCATGCATATACATCGACCTCAACACATTTATCGCATAGCAAATAGACCCAAGTACAACCTAATTCCCTCAAATCAAGGTTAACAAAGACATTTATCTCTTTATTAGAATAAATCAACTCTCTAACACTGCTTTCCCTTTAGAACAAGCCTCCAAATAACTCAAATTGTAACGACTTGGCCGATCGTTTTAAGAGTTGTAGTCTTGTTCCTCTATTTACTGTTCATTTTGCACTATATAGTTATTATGTGACTTGCTGGGTTTGTCGGTTCAGGTCCGGAGGGATTTCAGAATGAATTGAGACACTAGTCTCAAGGTTGAAAGCTTAAGTTAAAATGGTTGACAGGATGTTGATGTATGTGTAAACGACTCTGGAATGGAGTTTTGATGGTTCCGGAGGTTGGAGTATTGAAATGGGGAAAATTAGATTTTTTGAAAGTTGGACTGGGAGTGGACCTTTTGATATCGCGGTCAGATTTCAATTTCGGGAGTTGGAGTAGGTATGTGGTGTCATCTATGACTTGTGTGCAAAATTTGAGGTTAATCGGACGTGATTTTATAGCTTTCGATGTCGTTTGTAAAAGTCGAAATTTCTTAGTTTTAATAGGCTTGAATTGCGGCGCGATTCGTACTTTTGATGTTGTTTGAGGTGATTTGAGGGCTAGACTAAGTTTGTATCGTGTTTTAGGACTCTTTGGTATATTTAGTTGAGGTCCAGGGGGCCTCGGGTTGATTTCCAATGGTTAACGAATCAAAAATGGGACTTAGTGCATTACTGAAGCTAGGACTCTTCTGGTGTGATCGCACCTAGAGAGGGATTAGCCGCAAGTGTGGCTGGGATTGCGTAGATGCGGAAATGGAGATGGGAGGTGGGTCCGCAGAAGCGGCTTTGTGGCTCGCAAAAGCAAGTCCGCAGGAGCGCAAGTGTCGGCCACAGGTGCGGAGGAAACCGCAGAAGCGGGCGATGAATCACTCCTTCAACACCGCAGAAGCGGGTAAGTGTCCGCAAAAGCGGAAAGGCTGGGCAGAATGCTCAAATTCAAGGGTTCGTAATTTTTCTTCATTTTGAACATTTCAAGCTCGGGATTGGGCTATTCTTGAGAGGATTTTTGAGGGGTTTCTTGAGGTAAGTCCTTTGTGCTCATTTTTAATCAACAATCATGTTTCCCCATTGTCTTTCTCACTTTGATTATGTGGTTTTGAGGTGTAAATTGAAAATTTGAGGCTAGGGATTTGGAGAGTTTGGTTTGGGAATTTGAGTGACGATTTAGCGTCCAATTTTGGTAAATTTGGTATGGTTGGACCCGTGGTTGAATGGGCTTTCGGATCTTGTGACTATTGTCAAATTTCAAAATATGGACCCGGGTACTGGCTTTTGAGCCGATTTTGATTTTTGATTAATAAATTAGTATTTTCTTATGGAATTGGTTCCCTTAGCCCGTATTGATTGTATCAAATTGTTTGTCTAGATTCGAGGCATTCAAAGGCCATTTTCTGAGGCAAAGGTATGTTGGATTAGAGATTTGCTCGGATTGAGGTAAGTAACAGTTCTAAATTTGGCTCTGAGGGTATGAGGCCCCGGATTATGTCATGTGATTGGTTTTGAGGTGACGCACATGCTAGGTGACGGGCGTGCGGGCGTGCACCTAAGGAATTGTCGCTTGGTCAATTCCATGGAACTGTATAGTTGAAAAATCTGTTGTTATCCGTATATTCTCCATGTGTTATCGAAATTGGACTATAAATCATGTTTAGACTATGTGTTGGCACTATAGGGACCCATAGAGGTCATGTACATGTCGACTTATCTGTTAAATTGTCATTTTGTACTCAGTCGCAGTTTTACTTGCATATCATATCTTAGTCTCTATTGTTCTTTGTTGATACATTATATCATTTCTGTTTGGGCTGATTTTAATGATCACTGAGTGCCTGAGAGACTGGAGAGGTTGATGTGCGTGAGGCCGAGGGCCTGATTGTGACAATATTTATGGGATCGGGTTGCACGCACAACATGTTTCATTGATTTATGCCATGATTGGCCTGTTATAACGCTTGGCTGAAGGAGCCCTTTCGAAGTCTGTAAACACCCGCGATGAGCGTAGGTACCTACTGAGTGCGACTGTCGAGTGACTGAGAGGAAATGAGCGACTGTGAGGAATAAGTAATTGTGAGGTTGGAGTGAATGGGAGGACTGAGTGACTGACGCTCTGAGAGGATGCATTTGATTTCTTTACTGTTGCACTTCAGCTTGCATATATCACTGTCATGTAATTTCTTAGATATATTATATCATGTTTCAATTGAACTTGACATGAATTAACTGTTTTGGCCTTAATTGTCGAACTTGAATGCGTGTCTATCTTCCTATGTTGAAATTACTGTAACTAAACTATAATTGTGAAGCTCGTCACTACTTTTAAGTCCTTTACTTAGTATTGTTACTTACTGAGTTGGTTGTACTCACGCTACCCCATGCACTTCGCGTGCAGATCGAGGTATTTCCGGATACAATGGGTATTGATTCATTTGCACAGTTGATCGTTTGGAGATTTCAAGGTAGCTGCCCTGCGTTTGTATACCTTGTCTATCCTTCCCTATCTTTCCTCTTTATGTATTTAGTTTCAGACTATTATACATAGTATTTCCATACTTGTGTTGTATAGACGCTCATGTACTCAAAGACACTCCGATGTTGGGAATTTCTATATTGGGTTTTGACCTTCTATTTAGTTATTGAGAGTTTTGGCGATTTAAACTTGTGTTGTTTTATTTTCATTAAAAAGTGTTGGAAGTATTGTTAAAGTTTCAGCTTTACTAGTACCTCGTTAGGCGCCATCACGGCACGCTAGTTTTTGAGTCGTCACATTGTATACGGCCAAAATCGGAGAGTCCGATTTTAAGGCCACTGTGGCATTCCATGCCCGACATCGTGAAGCTCGGGACAGAATTCGAAGCTTGGTTCCCTCAAGGGAGCATATCGAAGGTTCCCTGTGTTCGACCTCGAGGCAGTACAAATCGATGACCGTCATGGAAAGGCAGGAAATTCCCAAGGGCACGTAATTAGAGCTTACCAAGTCTGCAAGAATAGTACAAGTCAATACTGAGTCATTAAATAGTTGTACCAATAGCATTACCTTGTGATAATTGTGCATGTAATATGTTAGGATTCACCTTCCTATATAAAGGGGACCCTTGCCATTTTGCAAGGACAACATATATTCAATACAATAGAACATTCTCTACTCTTTGCCTAAACGTGCTGAAACATTGTCTGTTTATTTTATTGCCTTCATTTATTATCTCTTTCAATTGTTCTTCATTTATTGCTCATCATTCATAATTAAAGACTATCCCAAGTCCCCTAATATCACCATCCCTTCATCGGGTTTTTACCATCAAGAGCTATATTCGGTCCTCGAGGTCCAACTTCGGCCAGCTCGGGACCTAGCCTTGTGGCACGTTCGGTTTGCGTATCTCATTCCCCTTATCTATACTTAGTATCTATTGTCTAATAATTGGTATTGAAATAAATCACATATTTTTAGAAACCACAAAGGTCAATATAATTGTTAATACCATTTTCCAGGTAAACAGTTTGGCGCCCACCGTGGGGCTAAAGATAATAGTGATTATTTTAGTGCTAATTTTCTGATAACGCACGTTTTTCTTCACACTTCTTCTTGCCCAAGATTTTTCGATTTCAGGCTAAAACATGTCAAACTTACCTAACGCACCAGTGCATAGCAACAATGGCCTCGGTATCCACGAGGAAAATAATGCTACAGCTTCAGCAGCCGGTGTGCCACCACTCAACCCCGGAGTAGCACCTATTCCCAACCTAGTTGATGTTGGCTCGCATATTGCTGTAAGCACATATTTGGGTACGGACATCGAGGAAAGCATTCAAGGAGAAGTCCAACCTGACGCACAAACAACACGTGCTCGAAATGAAGTCAGCCTACAAATCATTTTCGAGATGTTGCAAGCACAACAGGTTGCCATTGCTCAGCTGCAGAGTCAGCAAAAAACCCCGAGCACGGTGGGGCTGGAAACGGCTCCTCGAGTCGAGCAAGAACCAGAAAGATCGAGTAATAACGGGTCAGGAGCAGACCCCGCCATAGTAAATATGCTCGAGGACCTCACAAAGAGGATTTAATCGGGAGAAAAGAAGATAGAAGCTAACGATAAAAAAATGGAGACCTATAACTCGAGGGTCGACCAGATCCCGGGAGCACCCCCGATTCTGAAGGGTGTAGATTCAAAGAAGTTCGTGCAGAAACCATTCCCATCGAATGCGGCTCCGAAGCCCATTCCAAAGAATTCAAAATGCCCGATATCCTGAAGTAAAACGGGACCTCGGACCCCAATGAGCATTTCACTGCTTATACTTGTGCTGTGAAAGGGAATGACCTAAAGGATGACGAGATTGAATCCGTCTTGCTGAAAATTTTTGGAGAAACGCTGTCGAAGGGGGACATGATGTAGTATCATAACCTACCCCCAAACTCAATGGATTCATTTGCCATGTTGGTAGACTCCTTTGTGAGAGCGCACGGTGGTTCCATTAAGGTCGCTACAAGGAAGTCTGATGTCTTCAAAATCAAAAAGAGGGAGAACGAGATGTTAAGGGAGTTCGTATCCCACTTTCAGATGGAACGAATGGAATTGCCGCCAGTATCCGATGACTGGCAGTGCAAACCTTTACTCAAGGCTTGAATGAACGAAGCTCGATAGCTTCGAAGCAGCTAAAGTAAAATTTAATCGAGTACCCCGCCGTAACTTGGGCGGATGTACACAAAGATATCAATCAAAGATCAGGGTCGAGGAAGATCAATTAGGAGCCCCCTCGGGATCAGTATATCAGGCAGACTCTTGAAAAAAGGAGTCTAGGTTTACAGAAAGGGAATAAGACCAAACATAGAAAGATACCAACCGTATGTAGAAGATCAAAGAAATGCCTCGAGGCGCAACATACCCCGGAGCGATCGAAGGATCGATCGAGGCCAAGGTCCCCAGGGACTCATCAACAAAAAATTCAATAGGCATTCGAGGCCGGTGGATGACGCACCTCGATTGACCGAGTACAACTTCAACATCGATGCTTTAGGGATCGTGTCAGCCATAGGCAAGATCGGGGACACCAGATGTCCCATGCTCATACATTCAAATCCTTCCCAAAGGAACCCCAGCCTAATGTGTAAATATCATGGCACTCATGGGCACAAAACTGAGGACTATAGAGAACTTCGAGAAGAGGTAGCCCGATTGTTCAACAAAGGGAACCTTCGGGAGTTCTTCAGCGACCGGGCCAAAAATCATTTTCGAGAAAGAGATGCCAACAGGAAAAATGAATCAGAAGAGCCACAAAATATCATTCACATGATCATCGGAGGGTTCGACGTCCCACAAGGACCCGTTTTCAATCAAACAAAAGTATCCATCACCAGGTAAAAACGAACTCGAAGCTACATACCAGAAGATGCTCTTTCATTCACCGAAGAGGACATCGAAACCTTGTCTCAGCCTCATAATGACGCACTGGTAGCTCGGCCAACATAATCAGGTCGAGGGTGGTAGAGCAACTCAGAATGCTCGATCAGATCGTGACCACCTCCCTAGTTCTCAATGGATTTAATATGGCGAGTGAAATGACCAGAAGGGAAATCATCCTCCCAGTCAACGTGGCCGGTACAATTCAAGACACCAAGTTTCACGTCATCGAAGGTGACATGAGATACAATGACTTACTTGGTAGGCCATGGATACACAGTATGAGAGCGGTGCCGTCAACCCTTTATCAAATGATGAAGTTTCCAAAAAAGGACGGAGTAAAAATAGTATACGGGGAGCATCATGCAGCGAGAAAGGTGTTCGCGGTGCATGATGTGGCACCGACATCTATGCCTTCTACATCGAAGGAGCCAAAGTATAAGCAAGTAGCCAAGTAGCGGCCACGACTTACATTCTCGATTACACCCATCGCAGGTGTTCAATCGAAAGGAATCGGCGCACCCTCCAGATCGAAGCAAGAGTTCGATCGAAAGGAATCGACGCACCCTCCAACTCGAAGACCTTGGGTTTTAAAGCACGCGTTGCGCTCTTTTTCCCTTAGATCGGGTTTTATCCCAAATGGGTTTTACCGACAAGGTTCTTAACGAGGAAACATCTATATGCTACCTAGGGAGAACTAAACAAGTATTCAAGGCTTCTTCTCAAATCAACCTCAAATACCGGGGGACATCCCCTCGGGAGGTCACATCCTCAAAGAAATCGAAATATGACGAAGAGGGTCTCTACAAGAGAATGTTATATCGGGCCAAACGGTCGAATGAGCCGTGTCCGCGTAGAATAATCAGACTCTCGATGGTGAAAACATGTAGGCTTTTATGAAGTAATCGAAGGAGTATCTTTTATCATCAAAATGCTTCATACCTCAAAGAAGTTTGCTATTTTTACAAGAAATGGCTCCAGGGACAAATACTCCCGAACACTCGGGGACTGTCGTCAACAGTCAGCTCATAACGCCATCAAAAACTTGAATTTGTAAGATATCAACAAGGCAACTTCTAGCTTATCAAACCAAGTTTATCAGACCTCAATGAGGCATACATCAAACTAGTAAGCCCTCGACGAGGTGACATCGAACCTATAAGACCTTAGAAAAAGGCATACCCTGATATTAAGCCCGAGGCTATATATTCAAACTTATAAGACCCCTAGAAAGGCATACCCTCGATATAGACGCCAAGGCTATCTCACCCGGGGACCACATGGCTACGACCGAACATAAAGACTACAATCATTTTAAAAGGCTCCGGCCAAATTAACGTGGCTCGGAGACGTCCGAACACCGCCATAAAACTACAGGCCTTCAAATACTTTGAAAATACTTCGAAAAGAACCAGTCAATCAGGCTACCCTCGGCATAAGTAAAGGAGCTTCGATAAATTCTGGTCTGAACAATGAAAAGACTTCAAAATAATCAGCCTTCAATGAAAAGGCTTCGAAAAATCAACCTTCGAGTAAACCTCCCGAGGTACTCAACTATCGTCACATATTGACTCATAATCGAGGTTCTCGTTTGAGCCGTCGAAGAGTCAGACGAACACAAAAAACATGCCAAGGCATAATCAAAACTTCAAAAGTCTTTAGCCAAAATGAGATAAAACTACAGTCGTACTAGAGGTCGCATCGACCCAACATAAAAAGCCTGAGGGAAAACCTAAAGAGCCTAAGGGCCAACGCGTAGGAGCCTAAGGGCCAACGCATAGGAGCCTAAGGGCCAACCTATAGAGCCTCAAGTCTGATCCACGGAGCCTCAGGGACGAGCTAAAGAGCCTAAGGGCCAATTTGTAAGACCTAAATGAGGCAACACCGCACTTGTAAAACCTTAAAAGGGAACAACCCCGATATTAAGTCCAAGGCCATAATATCAAACTTATAAGATCCCTGAAAAGGGAATACCCTCGATATGAAGGCCGAGAACATCTCACCCGGGGACTAATCGAAAGACCTCGATGAGGAAAAATCAAGCTTATAATACCTCAACGGTGTTTAACCAAAGAATTGGATTATTAGTCAAAGCTATTTTAAGAGGTACTCGGGTTTCTAATAACCAAATAAATTAGCTAATAATAGGATTTAAACTTGTAAATAAGATAGCATAAAAGTAAGTATATTTCAGTAGTGGTCGAACGTGTCCACAAGTGAGGTTTTACTCTCTTTTATAGGGAATTTCTTAATATAACGTCTACTCTTCTTAATGATGCATTAGTGACTAATAATATCATTAGCGTAATGTTACAATTGGTAATCGTAAATGTTGCGTGAAGATTATGTAATTTTTAACTCATTGATTGAAGACCTTTGAATCTGCCCTTTATTCTGCCTTGGTTCATTTTGACCGTGTATCTTCAAGTCCTCAATTAGACTGGAACTCCCGCATCTAATTGTCTCGTGTGTATACTATTCCGTTCCTCTTTGCGTCGTACGTCTTTCTAAACTTCTGACCAGCTATCATGTTTCCATTGACCCACGTAGATTGCCTTGTCACCAAAATTATTACACGCATGAAGTTTTTTTTACCAATACATATAGTCCCCCCACTTACCATTTATTTATCAATTAAATATTTGGTAAGTGGATACTCATTTATGGCGGGAATTTTTTGCCGCCGTTTCACTCGTACCATTGCATCTGTTTCTAAATGTATGCGTCGCTTGTCACTTCCATTTAATGCTAGTGCCATGTGGATTTCTCGGATTGATTCTGCAATTCGTCAGTGCCTTTTAGGGATTTTTTTGGATGCATCAGTCATGAAGTGACAATTTTAATCATGACTTTCACATTAGTGTCTTTTCCCATTTTTTGACGGTTGCTTCTGAATATAAATACCCCTTTCTTGCCTTTGCTTTCATGAAAGACTTCTAACTTTCCTTCATTACTTGTAAATTCCCCTTTCACGTAAATATGTCTTCCTCAAATCAAGAACCCAAGAAGGTTATCAATGTAGACGAATTATCTCCTTCTTATGCTCCAATCCGGAGTAGGAGGGGTGATAGACTAAGAAGCTTGAGTTCTACTCCTTCTAGGGGTTATTCTTCCCCTTGAAACATTACTCCCACACCATCTTTTAGGGCTAATTTTTCTTCGTCTTCTTCTAGGGCTAGAGCTTCTAGATCTTCTTCTAAGAGTAAAGAACCTAACGAACCACTTCGTGAGCCAAAACTTGATGAAATTGTTCCTGCTGAGTTTTCTTTTGTAAAGGATAGTGAGGTCATAAGAAAAAAGATTTCTTCTATGACATCTCATGATCGTGATTATCTTTACCCTACTAAAGTCACTGAGGGTTTAGTTTCACTCGTGCGTAGAGATTGTTATTGGAAATCTAACTTTCCAGTCTTAGTTCCCAATGAGAATCAGAGAATAACCTCTTACAGAACTGGATATTCTTTTGTGTATACTTACCCCTTTACTTTAGGATTCAAGCCTCCCATCGACCCTGTCATCATAGGGTTTTGTCGATTCTTTAATGTGTGCTTGGGACAGATCGGTCATCTTATTTGGAGGGCAGTAGCATGCCTTAGATATTTGGCCACCTTAGCTTTATTTCCTTTTACTTTTCATCATATCATTCATCTCTATTCTCTTATGTTGTTCCGCCAAGGAGTTTTTACTCTTGCGGCTAGGAGTAAAAGAGTTTTGGTTATACCTGATGATGATAAAGATAGAGGGTGGTATGTCCGGTATGTTATTGTCCCTACTAAAGGTTTGGTAGGTGAAGAAAATCTCTCCTTCCCTGAGAAGTGGAACTTTGCACATGAATACAATTTTGCTCACTTTCTTCTTTATATTTTTTAATAAATCTTCAGTACCGTGACTGTATTTTTTCTTCTTGCAGTAATCGTGGGAACCGTTGAGGAGGTCTCCGGTTTCCATGGTTGGGTAGAAAACTTGTTGTTGATTTCTCCAATGGAAGAACGTTCTTGGAAGTACCTCTCGACGAGGTTTGGTTGGAAAGTGAAAACCCATGGTAGGTTTTTTTTTATATTTCCTTTATTTCTCCTTTCAAGATTCTCTAACCCTTTTTATTTGTCAGGGTTTCCCGCTCGTGGGGTCTCTGCTGCTGCAGTATCCGCTTCGAAAACTTTCTTTGGCCAAGGCCAAAGAAATTATTGTGAACTCCTCTTCACCAAAAAGGAAAGCAAGTGGGTCTCGTACCTTGGAAGATGAGGAAGAGCAGGAGGAAGGTTCGCTGATTTGGAGGTCACGGAGAAGAAAGGTCGTGTCTGACGATGAACCTGTTCCAGTTACTGATCCACCTTCCGTTCCTGAGTCAGAGCTTTCTGCTCCTGAAGATGCAACTCCTTCCTCTGCCAATGAATCAATTGAAAAATTATTCCACTGAGGCTTTGGCATAGTTTCAGAGGAAGCACCTCTTGGTATTTTTCCTCCATCTGCTCCAATGGAACTTTCGTCTGCCGTACCTGTTGTTGTTTCTGCTCCCCCGCCTATTCCATCAGTGGATCCTTCATCTGCCCATACTTTCGTGCCTTCTATTGTCGAAGTAGGGTCTTCCAATAGTGGGGGGATGAAGCAAATTATAATAAAGGTTCGTGCGGGAGGTAGCCTTTTAAAGAAATCAGGCCAGGCGGATGTGTGGTTGAAGCCTCTGATAGGCCCGGTTGAAAATTCTAAGTTGGAAAGTCATAGCTCCTTAACTTGGATGAACGAGATTGTACACTCGTCCTTAAAGGTATCTTTTATACTGTTCCCCCTTTTTTTGTATATCTGGTACCAATATTTGACTTCTCTTTTTGTGCAGATCAATCTTATTGGTACAATATTGATGAAAAGGATCGTTCATATGGAGCAATTAGCAAATGACTATCATATTGAGGCTGATAACTGGAAGGAGCAATTCGAGAGTCTTTAGCTTGATATGGAGGTAATAGAGGAGGAGAAGTGTACCTTGGAGCACCAAATCAGAGTAATTGCATCGGAATATGCCATCGAGAAGGCTTCATCAAGTCAAGCAGGCAAGGATAAAAACATCTTGGAGTCTTCCTTTGCGGAGCAGCTTTCCCATGCTACTGAAAAGATAAGAAGCTTGAAGGCTTTGTTGGACCAGAAGAAGGATTATGCTGGTGAACTTGTGAAATCACTTACCTAGACCCAAGAGGATCTCCATGAATCTTCAAACAAGATTCAGTTTTTGGAAAGATCTCTTGCCCCTTTGCAGGCTTCTTATGATGCTATCGTGGTTGAAAGAGATGAGCTGAGAGCCAATATTGAAAAATGGGAGAAAGATTACGAGGCTCTTGAGGATAAGGCAGATGTTGATGTGAGTTGGCCTTATTTGAATGCCCGGATTGACACATTGACGGAAATGGGCCAAGGAAATTTTGACTTAGAAGCTGAAATTGCCAAGACTAAGGAGACGATTGAAAAGTCTCGGCAAAGTCAAAATTTTTCATCACCTGAAGTTGAAGTTCCAATGGGTGATGATATTGTGCCTGATGAAGCTGTTTCCCAAGCCTCGCCATCTCAAGTTGCTCCTCCTGCTGATGAAGATAATCCTCCCAGTGTCTAGTGAAAGTGTTTATCAACCCTTCTCTTTTTCTTTTTTGGGACAAAAGTTTGGTTTAGTAAGTCCCCATTGACAACTTAGGGGAAACTTTGTATAAACACTTTTGGTTTAAACTAATTTAATACTTAGTTTTTATATAATATTAATATTTACATTTCTTTGCATGATTTGTATTTTTTCGAGTTTTCGTTTTACTCTTAAGTGTTTGCATACTTTACGTTCGGGTTTTTGTTCTACCCCTTTGGTATTTAATTTTGCATTCAATAATGCTTCAGTATTTCGTGTCTTTTTGAAATAAGCACGATTTATAAAAGAGGTCCCTTTTATGAATGATACTTAATGAAGAAGACGTCTCAACTTCATAATGGTGTAAACGTACAAAGGAGCGATAAGAATTCACATGTTTTTTTCCGAATAATGTTTACAGAAAGTCTTTATATTATTCGAACTTTCGTAATATTTTACATGTGTTTGAGCATCGTCTATGACTCTTTCGTAAATGTTTTCTCTTACAACAGGTTTTGAATATACACGAGGGTATGAATTTCTTCCCGTAACTAAATTCTGCCTTTAACCTAAACATTCATTTGTATTCACGAGTGTGTTCTTTGTAGGTTTCTGAATCAGGCTTTGTGTCTTTGTCTTTGGCTCTTTGATTCTGCTCATAACTTTTGACTTGTTGGGAAAAATGGATCTTTAGGCTTGAACTTTGACTCTTTCCATACTGTATAGTCCCCCAAGTGTTTGAGCTTTGAAAAATGAAATCTCGAGCACTTAACTATTCTTTTCTTGTGGTCCTTTTCCTGAAAAGGAAAAACATACGAGACTCGAAGGTATATAGTTTAGATGATGACTGCTTAACCCTTTGAAACGTCCATCAGAAGGTTGTAACCCTAGACCGGAAATTCAGTTTTTTCGTTGTGTCTATTCAGGTCTAATATCATCATCTGGTTATGGGTTAACTTTTTTCTTATCATCTAAAATGGTTAGTATAATTTTAACAGTACTAAATAAAATTGAACGTAATGATACCTAACCGTGGGTATTACTTCTCTTTAGAAGTAATATTTCTTCAAGTGAACAGCGTTCCAACTTGTTGGTAAAATTCTGCCATCCATGGTTTCCAGCTCATAAGCTCCTTTTCCAGCAATACCACGCACTTTGTAGGATCCTCCCCAATTTGGATTTAATTTCCTGCTCCAGCCTGCTTTGTTGATTAAAAAACTTTCTTAAGGACAAGTCCCCAATTTTAAAGTATCTGAGGTGAGCTTTTCTGTTGTAATATCGCTCTATGATTTGCTTTTGAGTTGCCATGCGTATTAAGGCAGCTTCTCTCCTTTGCTCGAGTAAATCCATATTTGTTCTCAACTCGTCATTGTTTGTTTCTTCTGTTGTTGTTGTGAATATCATGCTCGGTTCACCAATTTCCACTGACACTAGGGCTTCTGAGCCGCCCATAATACTACCGGTAGTTCTTCAGGCCAATTTCCCTTAGCTTTTTTCTATCGTTTCTTCATATTGTTAACAATGATTTTATTTTTTGACTCAGCTTGTCCCTTAGCCACAGGATGATATGGTGAGGAAGTGATTAGTTTGATTTGCCAGCTTTGGAAGAATTCTGTGATTTGAGAGCCTATGAATTGTGGGCCATTGTCACACACAATTTCCTTTGGTACACCAAAACTACATATGATGTTTCGCCATATGAAACTTTTCACTTATTTTTCTCGCACCTGTTTAAAAGCATCTGCCTCCGCCCATTTTGAAAAATAATATGTTATACAAGTAAAAATTGTACCTTTCCTCTGGCTGGGGGTAGAGGTCCTACTATATCCATTCCCCATTTCATAAATGGCCAAGGTGATACAACCGGGTGTAGTAATTCTGCGGGCCGATGCATATTGTTATCATATCGCTGACATTTATCGCATTTAGCTACCAAAATTTCAGCGTCTTCTTCCATCTTAGGCCAATAGTACCCTACTCTGATTAGGGTTTTGACTAAGGATATTGCACCTGCGTGGTTCCCACATTGTCCTTCGTGTACTTCTTTCATCATGTACTCAGTTTGGTTTGGTCCAAGGCACCTTGCTAGGGGACCTCCAAAAATTTTGCGATACAGAGTGTCACGAACTAGGCAGTATCGTGCAGTTTTACGGTGAAGTGCTTGAGCTTCTTTCTTATCTTCAGGCACGGTACCATTCTACAAAAAAAATACAATTTCGTTTCTCCAATCCTAGGTTAGATTATTAAATGTTACCTCATTCTTGTCCTGGTCAATTTCTGAATGAAATAAGTGTATCATGATAGCATTGTCTTTATTTGTTACATCGGTAACTGCTGCAAGATTAGCTAACTCATCCGCTTCTGCGTTTTCCTCTCTAGGTACTTGCATAATCTTCCATGAATGGAATTTCTTTACCAGGACTCGTGCCTTTTCCAGATACTGTTGCATTCGAGTCTCTCCAGCAGTATAGGTCCCCTGCATCTGGTTCACCACTAGTTGAGAGTCACTTTTGATCACGATCTGCTCGATTGAGAGTTCTCGTGATAATTCGAGTCCTGCAATGACAACTTCGTACTCTACTTCATTGTTAGTAATGGGATAACATTTAATAGCTTGCCTTATCTTTTCACCCGAAGGTGGTATTAAAGCAATTCCCAACCTGGCTCCTTTGATATTAGAAGAGGCATCAGTGAATAGAGTCCATATTCCTGGATTAGCTCCGGTAAAGATTTGTAATTCTTTTTCTACTTCAGGAATTAAGCTAGTGTTAAAATATACGACAAAATCGGCTAAAATCTGAGACTTTATTGCAGTCCTAGGTTGATAGACTATGCCATATTCGCTTAGTTCTATTGCCCATTTATCCAGTCTTCCTGACAGTTCTTGCGTATGCAAAATATTTCTCAAAGGATATGAAGTTACAACAGTAATTGGGTGATATTGAAAGTACAGTCTTAACTTTCTAGCTGCCATGATTAGAGCCAAGGCTAATTTTTCTAGATGAGGATATCTAGTTTCAACATCTAGTAAGGACTTACTTACATAGTAGATAGGAGATTGCTTACCTTTGTCCTCCCTTACCAGGACTGCACTTACGGCTATTTCTGCCACAACAAGATAAATGTATAACCTTTCCCCTTCCTTTGGTTTAGACAGTAGTGGGGGTTTCGATAGATAAGCCTTCAATTCTTTAAGAGCTTGTTGACATTCTTCAGTCCATTCGAACTGATTCTGCCTCTTTAGTACTGAGAAGAATTTAAAAATCTTCTCTCAAGATCTGGAGATGAATCTTCCTAAAGTTGCAATCCTACCTGTTAATCTTTGAACTTCGTAAAGGGAAGCACTCCTCGAGAGAAGTATTACATAGCACATACCATGGTGCTTAGCCTCCAATTTTCCTTTCGACAAGTCTCTCCACTTGCGCTCATCATAAGTCGAAGAGGCCGCCAGTTTGCGAGCCCAGCCCGCAAGGTCGGGGACCTCATTTGGCATCTACGGGATCGCTGCATAGAAAGGAAGAAAACGTTCTTACAAAGTCTACCTCCACCGAGAACAAAAATACTAAAGTACAGCATGTCACTTACGCTTGAAATTCCATTTCTCAGGAAAGGGCAGGAACTCCGTAAGAATGATATCAACAGTCCTCACTTGAACAAATCGACTCATCCACCCTTGATCCCCATCCTCATCATCATTAGAAATAAAGGTCTTGGTGGATCCTCTTCGCAGTGTAATTAGACCCCGATAATGCAAAGGTCGATACAATCTAATGAGGTGACTGAGAGTGAACTCAAGCTCAGCCTTTTCGGCGAAAAACCTCATCATCAGCACGATCCGCTAGAAAGACGGATGGATTTGGGCTAGAGTAACTCGTTATCTTTGACAGAACTCGAGCACGAGTTGGTCGAGAGGGCCCAACTTAAAAGGGTATGTATACACGTTCAAAAACCCCTCTACATGGGCCATAATACCTTCCTCCCGGGAGGGTACCTACAACATCACCTTTTCTCCCCATCCGCAGTATTTCCTCACAGCTTCGAGGTGTCTCTCTTATATCAATTGAATGAACCTCAAAGCATGTTCTCGATGGCCCGGACATTGAGAGGCCTCTCTATTGTAAAATCTTTCGCCGAGACAAAACAACTCGAGGTTAGCTCGCCAAACACCGACGGTGTACCACCGGTCGGGCGGGAAGCAGATGAGGGATTTCTTTATTTTTGATGAGAGGATGTAGACATAGTAGCCATAACTCCTTCAAATCAAATAAGAAGATGAAAACTCGGGTGAAAGCTTTGAACTAAGATGGCGGAAGGACTGGTGCAAGAAAGGAAAACTCTATAGAGACATTTAGTCGCGCAAAGCGGCAAAGACCTCAATGAAAGGAAAAACAAATATATATTAGAAGAACGACGATTGTTCATTAACTTTGGTAGCCAATCAGCTCTGACAAGCAATTATGACTTTTCAGGAAACGTACCGACGGGGCCACCTCAGTCACTTCACAGTCATGTCATAAGAATGACGTTATCATACAGTTTCGAGGGATCGATGATTCAAATCGATCCCTTACTAACCCGGTATCAAGGGTCTCTGTTACCTCGAGACCAAGCTCGAAGGGATTAAATCAAAGTTCAAGCTCCACTCTTGCATGAACACTATGAGGCAAAACTTTGAAGATATTAAACAAAAAAAATCCTTTTCCAAAAATATATTTACAAAGGTGCATTTACAAAACTCCCCCGCGGAGCCCGCATACAAAAAAGAGGAAGTAAAAAGAGCAAGATGTTCTATTCTTCATCCTCACTACTTCCCGAGACGCTCATATAGCCCTCGTCCGAAGTAGTCAGAACTGCCGATTCCTCTTCCAAGGCCTTGGCTTATTCGATCTCGACAAGAGAGATCGAAACCCTTGGCATGCACGTCCTCAAAGGCCTGCCTTCGAGCTTCCAAACGAGCATGAGCAACAGTGCGAGCCAACTTGCGCTCAGCCTTTTCAGATATCTCCTTGGCCCGAGTATTTGCTGCAGCAGCATCTTACGATATGAGAATATAAGTGCATAGGCTTCAGACTTGGCTGTGGACAATCCGGCAGCCGACACAACATGAAGCGCCTTAAATTTGTGAGCCTCCTCTTAAGCACCTCGAATAAGACTCTGAGTCGAGGCCAGATCCTCCCGAAGAGCATCCCTCTCCGAGACTATGCTATCCTCGCGCCGCTTTAACTCAAGGATCTCAGCATATTTGGCCACGGCCTCTTCCCGAATCTGCCCCGCTAGGGCATCCTTTTGCTTAATCTACAAATACCAGATCAAGGTAATCAACACCAAATCATGAAAACAAAAGGCGAGCTTGTGAATACCAAACTACCTGCTCGATGAAGTTGGCCCACTTCTGGGGCACCTTCTCTGAGCTTGACCGAGATTCAATCAACTTCTTTTCCTTTTGGGCATACGAAGCCTTCAGCTCATTCGACTCCGACTTGAGCTTATCAAACTCCTCCTCACAATGAGCCAGCTCATCTCGTACCTTGTAGAAGGCCTGGTCATACAGCTTCGTGACCTATAACGCAAAGTAAAGAAGTTATAAAGGACAAAGGGCCAAAACTCGAAGCACGAAGGCTGTGTTAAAGAAAAAATTACCTATTTTTGGAGTCTCTAAGCCTCCTCGATAATAAGTGAGGCATCGAGATCGACATCCTCCTCAACACCGATAAAGTAATCTCTAAATAAATCATCCTCCCCCTGGGAGGCCCCTGCACCGGAAGCTTCCCTGTTCTGAGCATCCCGTATTTGCCCTGGTGAGAACAATGGGCCCGATTGAAGATCTCCCATGAAATCAACCTCTAGCGGGGCTTCCTCACGTCCTTGAAATGTCTCAGAACTAGAGCTTCCGAATTCGCCAGCCAAGTGTTCGTTGGTACAAGTTGTATCCTGTCCGATGGTTGGTTCGAAGACTACATAAACCCTCCTCGAAGGCCTCTTCAATACGAGATGGGGCCGCATCGGCTACCTCCGACTTAGCAGTCTCCTGACCAGCAACCTTCGAAGCATCAACACCTCGTCTTGCCCTATGCACCAGTGGGCGACTGTCATCATCTTCAGCACGAAGACTGTCCGCAACCGCCGAAGTTAAGACCGTAGCATCGGTCATGGGATTTCGAGCCTTAGCTCTCTTGGGTTTCGGGGACTCCGCCGATGCTTCCTCCTTTCTTTATTTGTCCTTGGCAAGTCTTTAGGTCTCTTCTTCGCCAAGAGGAGGCGGTCTCATTGAAACGGCTTCCCCGAGGCCCGCACAAGCATAAAATATCAAACATATCGCTAAGAAGTCTACTCATGAGGAACTTATTTGTGACAGTGGTAAGGGCGTACCATGATTTTTGTCCTGCCATCGCGTCTTGGCCAACTCATGCCAAATGCGCTTACTGTACGAGGAGGTGGAGTCCAAGAGTTTAAACCAACCCGAGAGGTCCCTGACCGCGCTGAGAAACCACACGGTGGCTATACAATCAGAAGAAAATCAATTCGAAAAGAAAGGGACTAATTCAAAAGGGGAAAAAGAAGGCATTCAGATGATGAAACATGCTCAGTGTAGTGACACTTACGTCTCATATTCCACTTCTCAGGGAATGACATCTGCTCAGCAAGGATGAGGTCCGAAGTCCTGACTCAAACAAACTGGCTCATCCACCCCCGTCTTTATATTCATTAATATAGGCAAAGAATGCTTTGGTGGCTCGGAATTGCAGCTTGACTATCCCCTCGATAGAGACGAGGGTTGTACAATCTAATCAGATGGTCGAGGGTAAAAGACATCCCCTTGACCATGTTAGATAAATCTCTGATCAAATAGACAATTATCTAGAAAGAAGGATGAACTTGACCAAGCGTCACTCGATATTGACGGCAAAATCGAGGATCACCAGGTCTATCGGTGGAGAGGAAGAATCTACAAGACCTAAGGTAAAAGGGTACGTATATACGCGGAGGAAACCAGCTTTGTGTGTAATTGTGCTTTCTTCCGAAGGAGTGATTTCCACTTGCACCGCCTACCCCCAGCGGCAATCTATATTTACCCTCTTTGCATCGATTACCAAACTTATGTATCGAGACATGGGCTCAAATTGGCCCGGTACCGAAGGAGGTTTATCAATTTTAGGATCGGAGGATGTCTCGAAGGGCCCAGGAATGCAATCCTCAATACGAGGAGGAGCTTTTGTTTTTCTCTTAGACGAGCGTGACGAAGTAGGGGCTTCCTCTTTTTGAGGGACCATTCTGGAAGTTTTGGCCATGGTTATAGCAAAGTCTCAAAGAAAGCTGATGAAAAGGTGAACACAGAAGAAGAATGAAGACATGAAACTATTAGCAAAGATTTGAAAGTTTGAAGATGTTGTAAAATTTTAAAAGATAGGGAATTGAAGTATTTATAAGAGTCATTTAAAGTGTATTGGATGAGTCGAAAGGGCGACAAATGGCGGGTTGGGGACTTTTCGAGAACCGTGCTGACAAAGATCCCTATACAATCTTCCTGTCACATCATTTAATGATCTCACATGGCTGACGTCATGATAGGGAAACCGAAGAGGCAAGAATTCAAGACCATTCCTTATCATTTCATTCTAACAAACGTGGGGACTATCTGTATACGGCCAAAATTGGGGAGTCCGATTTTGCGGCCGCTGTGGCATTCTATGCCCTGCATTGAGAAACTCGGGATAGAATTCGAAGCTTGGTTCCCTCGAGGGAGCATATCGAAGGTTCGTTGTGTTCGACCTCGAGGCAGTACAAATCGATGACCATCATGGAAATGCGGGAAATTCCCAAGGGCACGTGATTAGAGCTGACCAAGTGTGCAAGAATAGTACAAGTCTGTACTGAGCCATTAAATACCTGTACCAATAGAATTACCTTATGATGATTGTGAATGTACTATGTTGGGATTCCCCATCCTATATAAAGGGGACCCTTGCCATTTTGCAAGGCCAACATATATTCAATACAATAGAACATTCTCTGCTCTTTGCCTAAACATGCTGAAACACTGTCTGTTTGATTTATTGCCTTCATTTATTATCTCTTTCAATTGTTATTTATTTATTTCTCATCATTAATCATTAAAGACTATCCCGAGGCCCCTAATATCACCATTCCTTCATCAGTTTTTCATCATTAAGTGCTATATTCGGTCCTTGAGGTCCAACTTCGGCCAGCTCGGGACCCAGCCTTATGGCACGTTCGATTTGCGTATCTCATTCCCCTTATCTGTACTTAGAATCTATTGTCTAACAATTGGTATTGAAATAAATCACATATTTTTATAAACCACAAAGATCAATATAACTGTTAATACCATTTTCCAGGTAAACAAACATGTTGGTATCAGAGCCTAGGTTACATAGGTCTCACGAGTCATGAGCAGGTTTAGTAGAGTTTTGCGGATCGGTACAAAGACGTCTGTGCTTATCTTCGAGAGGCTGCCGAACCCTTAGGAAACTTCACATTCTTGTATTCTTGTCGTGCAGATTTGTTGATTCCGGTAACTAAACTTCTGTATTTTATTCTCTCATAGATGGTGAGGACACGTGCTACCGGAGATGATGGACAACCACTAGTGCCACGTGCACTAACTAGGGACATGAGAGGACGTGGACGCGGTAGGGGCAGAGGTGCAGCTCATACAACAACTATTGCAGCGCCTACAAATCCGCCAACCGCTCAAGCTTAGGAGCAGGCACCATATATAGTAGAGGCAGTGGGGACCAGCTTAGGCACCAGTTGTGCCCATTGTGATTCCAGGCCTTCAGGAGGCTTTGGTTCAGATTTTGACTGTGTGCACCAGCCTTACTCAATACACCCGTATGCGAGATCAGATGATGCAGGGACTTCAGACACTGGGGGTAGTTGCTCAGGCCGAGGTAGTCCCCGTTATGATTGATGATGGGCAGAGGAGACTAGAGAGATTTTTGAGGCTTCAGCCTCCATCATTTAGCGGGGCTGAGTCAGAGGATGCTCAATGCTTCTTGGATAAGTGTCAGCGGATTCTTCGCACTGCGAGTATTCTGGAGACCAGTGGGGTCTCATTCACTACCTTTCATTTTACTGGGGCTGCCTTCAGATGGTGGGAGGCTTCTGAGAGGCGCAGGCCGGTCGGTGCAACACCACTTACATGGCAAGAGTTCTCTGTTCTCTTCTTGGAGAAGTTCGTACCGCAGTCTCACAGGGAGGAGCTGCACAGACAGTTTGTGCAGCTACATTAGGAGGGATGTTTGTGACCCAGTATGAGATGAGGTTTTCAGAGTTGGCTCGTCACGCAGTTTGGTTGATTCCCACTGATAGGGAGAGTATTAAGAGGTTCATTGATGTCCTCACACATCAGCTTCGGTTGCTTATGACTCGGGAGAGGGAGTGTGGTGCTACTTTCGATGAGGTGGTTGACATTGCTTAGTAGATAGAGATGGTCCGTAGCCAAGAATGCGGAGAGAGGGAGGCCAAGAGACCTCGTGGATCGGGTGATTTCAACGATGTTCCTTCTGGGGTCAGTTCTACCACAATAAGGGTCGTACTTATAGGCACGCTCAGACGGCTCGTCCAGTTCACCGTGGTGCATCATCCAACCATGGTTCATACAGTGCTCATCAAGGTCATTTATCTCTCAGTGCCCTTCCAGCTCAGAGTTCGTCTCGTGATCCATCGGTTCAGGGTTCATCTATACCGAGTCTTTCTAGTAGTTATCCAAGTGCTCGGGGCTCCCTTCAGTCCCTACCACCAGCATTGGGGAGTTGCTTCGTGTGCAAGGAGTTTGTGTACATATGGAGGCAGTGTCCTCGTCGCCCAGGAGGTCTAGTGTAGTAGAGGAGTCAAGCTGAAAATTCCACATCGGTTACTTCACTACCCGTTCAGCTAGCTCAGGGTGGGGCCCAAGCAGCTAGATGTCTAACTAGAGGGGGAGGCCGATCAGGTGACCACCGGGCCCGATTCTATGCTATTCCTGCCAGGCCAAATGTTGTTGCTTCAGATGTAGTGATCACAGGGATGCCTGTGTATTATTTGACCCTAGTTCCACTTATTCGTATGTATCGTCGTATTTTTCTCATTATCTGGATATGCCCCGTTAGTCCTTAGTTTCATCTGTTCATGTATCTACGCCAATGTGCGATACTATTGTTGTGGACCGTGTATATCAGTCATGTATAGTGACTATTGGGGGATTGGATACTAGAGTTGATCTTTTATTGCTTAGTATGGTTGATTTCGACGTGATCTTGGGTATAGATTTGTTGTCTCCATATCATGCTATTTTGGATTGTCCTACTTGACGTTGCTGATGCAAGGGTTGCCAAGGATGGAGTGGAGAGGTTCTCTAGACTATATTCCCAGTAGAGTGATTTCATATTTGAAGGTCCAGCGGATGGTTGAGAAGGGTTGTTTATCTTATTTGGCCTTTGTGAGGAATGTTGGTGCTGATACTCCTACTATTGATTCTGTTCCAGTGGTACGAGACTTTCTGGATGTGTTTCCTGCAGACCTGCCGGGCATGCCGCCCGACAGGGATATTAACTTTGGTATTGACTTGGTGCCAGACACTCAACCCATTTCTATTCCTCTATATCGTATGGCACCAGCTGAGTTGAAGGAATTGAAGGAGTAACTTCACGAACTTCTTGATAAAGGGGTTTATCAGGCCTAGTGTGTCGCCTTGGGGTGCACCAGTTCCGTTTGTGAAGAAGAAGGACAGTACTATGCGCATGAGCATCGACTAGAGGCAGTTGAACAAAGTTACAATCAAGAACAAGTATCCTTTGCCGCGTATTGATGATCTATTTGACTAGCTTCAGGGGGCGATGGTGTTCTCTAAGATTGACTTGAGGTCTGGGTATCACCAGTTGAAAATTCGGGACTCGGATATTCTAAAGACGACATTCGGGACCCGTTATGGTCATTATGAGTTCCTTGTGATGTCTTTTGGGCTGACCAATGCCCCAACAACATTCATGCATCTACAATGTGTTTCAGCCTTATCTCGACTCGTTTGTCATAGTGTTCATTGATGATATCCTGGTGTACTCTCGTAGCCAAGAGGAGCATGCCCAACATTTAAGAATTGTGTTGCAACGGTTGAGAGAGGAGAAGCTTTATGATACATGTCGGATGAGCACGCTTAGCGAGGATAATTTTCAAGTCAACATCATATCATTGGAGTGCTTTAAAGTAGTCAAGATTAAGAAGACTATATTTGCAATTTAGCTATTTAGGCTAGTCTTATAAAGCTAAGAGTTATTAGTTATTCAGCCTTAATAGCACTCTAGTATAAATAGTCCATTCCTCCTATTTTGAAATGGAGCTTTTGATGATGGATTGATAAACAAAGATCAAACCTTGAGAGATTTAGGGTATCTTTTATTTTTTTTATTTACCATGTTTTTAGATTATCTATGTTAGATTATCATGTATGAGTTCATGTTCATACTCTTGGATTATCTTTTGTATTTGAATGTTAATTCGTTGTTATAGTTGATATATATTCTAGGGATTTTGGATTGCATTCTTTAATTAGCTTAATCCATATTTCTTGTTAGTGTTATTTCTCCATTAATGTTTATCATAGTAAATTCAAGGGGTGTAACTATTTCACTCTTGTCTTTCTCTATTTTAAATCCTAATCTTCTATTTTTTTGATTTCGTGTATTTTTGCATTATTTATGTTTTGGATACCATTCCGTATTATCTTGGTATCAGAGCAGAGTAGAGGTTTTGGATTGTAATCATTGGATCTTTGTTTTGATTATCAACAATTCAGAAATTCTTTTAAAAAAATCGAAAATTCCAAAAATAGAAAATCACTGTTCATCCGTTATTGTTCTTCACTGTTTCATTGGAATTCCTTGTTCTCACTATCGATTTTGGTTCTGAAAATTTGTGATTTCTTCATTTTCTGAGTTTGAGCTGCTAATTTGAGCTGAAAATTCGAGTTTCGCTTGAATCTAAGTCACAAATTTTGAAAACTTGTCTGTGCCGAGTTCGCGAGAAGCTAGGTTTTTGCTCCTAAGTCAAATTTTAGGGTTCGAATTCGATTGGGTGTTCAATATTCTAGTTGGAAACATCAGTATGAAACTCAGTTTGAAGATTGAGATCGATTTGAGCTGAATTTCTAAGGTTTTTATTCAGAAAATTTCGAACTATTTTGGCGGAGAAGACGACCTAGGGCTCAGTTGATTTCGTGGTTTCAGAATTAGCTACTGGAGTTTGATTCTTAAGCTATTTGAAGCTGAAGCTACATATTGGCATCGATTGAAAACTGATCCGATAGGTTTTCGTTCGGAATTTCTGAACTCAGTTCGTCGGAGTAGACGACGACCTGGGCTCCATCATTTTCTTGAATACTTTAACAAATTGGTTTCTGGGATTGTTCTTTGTGTTGAATCAAGATCGTCTATCAAATTTGAACTCGTTTGATGAAGATTTGAGCTCACTGAAGATCAAGGCAGTCGAAGAACACTTGTTTGTATTGAAGAACTTCCCGGACTGATTCGAGTCGATTCAATCAGCTGAGAATTGTCGCAACAAATCAGGTTTGATTCTTTGAGTTTAAAACTGTTCTCCATCTCTGATTTCTGAAAATATTGAAGAGAATTTGAGTTGATTTTCTGAATTCCAAACTGAAACTTCATCGCTATTTGTGGAATTATTTGAGTTGAATTTGTGAGGGCGACTCGGGGTAGCTATCGAATTGTTGTCTAAACTTAATTCCATCTTGATTGTTTGGGGATTGAATCCTGTTTCTCTGAGTTTTGAGCTAAAAAAAAAAAAATCATCTATGTCTTCTGGTGAATCCCGATTGAGTTACTTTGCTGAAATTGAGTGCTCATTGTGAGTTTTCTCAGAAGTTGGATTAGTTTTGAGGTGACTGGAAACCAGAATTTTGCACAGTTTGAGATCTGCCATAGTTTTAGTTGCAGCTCTGATCAAAATTCTCCAATATTTTTGCACTGTTAGATTGCTGTTTCTACCCTATTCCAACTACAATTCTGCATAGTTGAGTTCTGTTTTTTAGAATATAATTGTTGCTGTTTTGAATCAATACTTTGGCTTGGGGAATCTGTAGCATTGGGGCAGTGTTTGAGAGTAAATTGCTGTCCTGTTTCTCCCCTGATTGAGCTGCTGAAATTCTGCAGCTTTGGACAAGAGTTTGAGCTGAGGATTTAGGTTCTTAGGAAAGGATTTGAAGCTGGAAAATTGAAGTACTTGGACTGATTCTTTAGGGAACATAGAAGCTACTGGTTTGCAATGGAAGTTGTGACTGCAGTTTCTGAAACCTACTGTCAGATTAATCTAGTTGAGACTGATTAATTGATTGAAGGCTGAATTGAACTACTTCTGAGAGACAAGGTGCTGCTAAAATTAAACAGATGGTTCCAGCAGTCTTGCACAACTGATTTCTGCATCTTCTGTGCCCTGTTCTGCTGCAAATTTTTCCAAATTTTATAGAGTTCACCTGCATCTTGTTTGCACTAGTTGTGCTCCTGTTCTATTCTAGCTTTGGCACCAGTTTTGAGCTACATTTGGTGCACTGGTTTAGCTGCAGTGTGACAACTAAGCTTCATCTGTTTGTTGCTATACCTCTTCCCTGTTTTGGTACTAAACTACTGCTGAAAATTCGCAGTCTTAGGGTGGGTTTAGGCATTGATTGAACTGGAAAGAAGTTGCAGATTGAGCAGTTATCCGCTGCTACAGTTTCTGAACTGTCCAAAAAAAGAAAAAAAGGGACTGCTGGACCTACACATTCTCTGAGGTGACTGGAAACTAAAGCTGTAACACAAGAAACAGTTTGGACAACATAAGTTCTTGCAGCTGTGAGGGGTAATCTGTGCACTGAAAATTCTGCCAGCTGAAATTTCGTCTAAGTTGTTCAGGTGTGTTGAGACACATGTGAAACTGAAACTCCTTGCTACTACTGCTAGATTGAATTGCTGAAACCTCGTGAGATTGCTTATTTGTTTCTAGTTGTTGTCTCTACTTGAATTTCTCAAAGAGTTAATCAGTACAGTTAAGGAGGTGGACAAATGATTTTGGATCAACATTTGGATTGCAAAATCTGCAGCAAGGACCAAGCAGCTGGACAAGCCCGAATTCTCCCAGAAGTCTGCAGATTCAGTCCCATTATTGCAGATCTGCACAGCTTCGCAAATCTATCCAATTTCCCAGATTTGACCAGTTCTTACATATGTGGTCATTCTTTGCAAATCTGACCAGTGTTACAAAATTGTCCCTTTTTGCGAATATGACCAAAATTTGAAAAAGTGTCTAGATTGACAATTCCTTTGCTTTTCTTTCTTTCCAATTTGTAGTGAACAAAATTCTCAACTAGATTAACTTGATATTAGTTCATATTGAGTTTAATTCTAGTTTCTTTGTGCTTTGTTTTTATTTCGTACCATTTCTTTCGTGCTTTTCTCTTTATTTTCGTTATGAATTGTTTGGCTCAAGTCGTGGTTTCACATACATTCCATTCCGAACCGATACTTGATTGCCTATTTGGATTGATTTGAGAACGTTGGTTGTGAAGAGAACTTTTAGATACCCTCGTGTGGAAAAAGGCTTGAGTGGTGAGTTTAATTGAGTGAGGTTGCAAAAGCCTTTGACTTTTGAGTGTAAATACGAGTGTTGAGTGAAATATATATTGAGTGATACACTAAGGGAGTCAATTGTGAGGTCCTATTTTTGACTAACCAACGTTCTTGCTTTAAGTTTTCTTTTGTAGGTACAAGGAGTCATAAGGGAGGTATGGATGGCTATGTGGGTAAACTAATTGTTCTTCTCCAAGTGTTGAAATCTTTTATGATGAAAGTGGGAGAAAGATAAATTTGAGGCCTTATGTAGCGAATGTAGAAGGTTATGAGGGTTGTTTGGTTTCCATAAGTACTCACTATGCGACCAACATTATTGCTTCTTCCTTGTTGAATGGTTGAGATTGAGTTGTATTCCAAGGGAATCGCCTCGTAAATTTCGGGGTGAGTTGGTTGATAGAGGTGTGATGGTTACTATAACCAAAGGAAACTTTAAGGAAGTGATTTGGTGTGATGTATACTCTATGAAGTATTGCCATGTACGATTGGGAAAACCTTGGTTTCTTGATCATAATCTTCCAATTGATGTAAAGTGGAATAGGTATATGGTTGATCTAAATGGAAAGGGGCGTTCCTTTATTCCTAAATACCTTGAGGATAAATTGGTGGCAAGGAAAGATATTGGACATGGAGTTTGGAGTGCAAATCAATTCACAAGTCACTCTCCTAGTCCAAGGGGAGATTATGATGCCTATATTATGCCAAGCCAAATTGTGTCTTCTGATGCTTGTTACAATGCACCTTACACTTATCCACCACCCCTCTACCAACACCAACTACAACTCCCAATCACACTTCAACCATCACAAGTACATCAACTACAACCTTATCATCCTTCACCACAACCTAGACCACCACTAACTCTACCTCCATAGCATATGCCTCAAGCACCACCAGGGAGGGACAATCTCCCTCCTCCACCACCCATACCACCTCAAGAGCCTCGAATGATTAACAACCCACTTTTTCAACATGATCATGTGACCACCTTGAATGAGTTGGACGACATCCAACAAGTTTCTAATGAAGAATATAGGAGGAATGAAGATATGTTGGTGAGAAAGGCTTTGTCTACTTCTACGGAGGAAGAAGTGGAAAATACACAAAGACATAATATTTTGTACACTAGATGTTTGATTTTGGATAGGATGTGCACTTTGGTAGTTGATGGGGCAAGTTGTGACAATTTGGTGAGTGCCACCTTAGTGAAAAAGTTAACGTTGGAAACTTTCAATCATCCTACACCTTGTAAGTTGCAATGGTTGAATGCTTGTGGCGAACTTAATGTAAATAAAGTAGTGAAGATTCTTTCATGATTGGGGACTACAAGGATGGAGTAATTTGTGGGGTTGTGCCATTACATGCTTGCTATATCATACTTGGGCGACCTTGGTTGTATGATAGAGATGTTTTGCATCAAGGAAGGAAGAATCACTATTCTCTTAAGTGGAAAGGCAAGTTGGTGACACTTGAACCATTGGAACCAAGTCAAGTCTTGAAAGAGCAAATGAGTTTGACAACATCCTTGAAAAATGCAAAGAGAAAAAGTAAGGATGAGAGGCAAAAGAAAGAGAAGTAAGGGAGAGAAAGTGCCAACTCTAGAGTGGAAGAATGAGAGAAAGTGTGGAGTGAAGGGAGTGATTTGTCACAAGAAAAGAGTGAAGAGCTTGAAAAGAAAATGAGAGAAAAGAAAGAGGGAAAACAAAAAGAGAGCGAGGATTTTCCTTATTCTAATGCCATTAACCTTTCTTCCTTTTCTAGTTGTTTTGTATCATGTGTAGGGACTTTTGGAAAGGAGCCATCAAGTGAAGTTCAATCTACTTTAATGAACTTCGAAGAAGCTCAAGCTACCTTTTCAAGAGAACTTTTGAAATTAAATGAGCAAGTTCAAGGTAAAGAGAATGCTTTAGAAGGGCTTCAAGGTAAAATAGCTTATCCTTCTACTCTTGGTACTTTAGTTGATTGTGGTACACTTTGAGTTTGAAAGATAGTTATGACATTAATGAGTTTTGTATTTTATTATCTTATGATGAGAAAAATAATTGTGGCTTGCAACTAGCTAAGAGTTCTTGTTGATTATTGGATGATTCTAATTCTTTGTTTATGACTCTTTAGCTAGTGACGATGTTGAGTCTTATGATAGCCTACCTTTATGGGATGTTGAACGTGATGATTCTTTTGACTCTACTTTAACTTTGTTGGAAGAAAGTTTTGAACGTTATGTAGAAACGAGTCAAGAAGAATGTGTTGATGAATTCTTTGATTCTATTTCCATTTCTTTGGAAGAAGGATTCAATTTTTATGATGAAATGAGAAAACGTGAATGTGGTGATGATTTGGTTGAGCGTAAAAAGGAAAGTAAAGTTTTTGATGCTAGCACTAGTATTAATTGCTTTACTTATCTTATTCCTACTTTTGAAAGAACATTCTCGTTGGATTTTGCTAATGCTTCTATGAGAAAATGTAAGAACGTTTCTTTTGGTGTTTTGAGTGACCTTTTTAAGCAAAAAGAATCTAACTTTATTGATTATTTTGTGAAGGTTCAATAAGAGAAAATTACTAAGGGTAAGACAAGTCTTGAACTAACACTTAAGCATATTATTTGTCAAGAGTTTTTTCTTTTGCCCAAAAGCAAGAATGGTATGTACAGTTGGCTTATGCTTATCTTATATTTATCTAAGGCCATTGAGGTAGAGATTCGTAACTTTGAGTACTTTGATATTCTTTATTTGATGATTCTTGATGTTGGCCTTTCTCTTAAGTTGCCATGTGAAATTGTTGTTGGAAAGTATGTGGATACCTGGGGATTAATGTTTGTTTTTGACCCCGGAGTTGTTTCTTATTGTGGTAAAATGTCTTTCTTTGGATTGGAGTATGATTTCTATTGCTTCTTATGACACTTGGTTATACCCTAAAAGTGTGCACTTTGTTGAGAATTTTACAAGATTGTGATTTTGTTGGGGGGTATGGAACTTTACTCTCCCTTATTCTTCTCATGGATATTATTTTCCTTATAGTCAAGTTTCTGTCATTTGTGTTGAAGATGTATTCTTTCTAGATTATGACACTTGGCTATATCATAAGAGTGTTACTTTTGAGTATAAGATTGAGACTTTGATTTTTTAGCTTGGATATACTATGCTTTGATTGTGATTGGCTTGATGCTTATATGTGCCCCATTCTTGGTTTTGCAAGTCCAAATTCGAGGACGAATTTCTTTCAAGGGGGAGGATGATACATGCCGGATGAGCACGCTTAGCGAGGATAATTTTTAAGTCAACATCATAGCATTGGAGTGCTTTAAAGTAGTCAAGATTAAGAAGGCCATATTTGCAGTTTAGCTATTCAGGCTAGTCTTATAAAGCTAAGGGTATTTTAGTTATTTAGCCTCAATAGCACTCTAGTATAAATAGTACATTCCTCTCATTTTGAAAGTGAGCTTTTGATGATGCATTGATGAACAAAGACTAAACCTTGAGAGGTTTAGGGTATCTTTTGTTTCTCTTTATTTATCATGTTTTTAGATTATCTATGTTAGATTTATCATGTATGAGTTCATGTTCATACTCTTGGATTATCTTTTGTATTTGAATGTTAATTCATTGTTCTAGTTGATATATCTTCTAAGGGATTTGGATTGCATTCTTTACTTAGCTTAATCCGTGTTTCTTATTAGTGTTTTTCCTCCATTAGTGTTTATCATAGTAAATTCAAGGGGTCTAACTAGTTCTTAGTTAGGTTCTTGTCTTTCTCTATTTTAAACCCTAATCTTCTATCTTTATTCCGTGTATTTTTGCATTATTCTTGTTTTCGATACGATTCCGTATCACTTTACTCCAAGTTCTCCAAGTGTGCGTTTTGGCTTAGTTCAATGGCATTCTTAGGACACGTGGTGTTCAATGAGGGGATTCAGGTGGATCCAAAGAAGATAGAGGCGGTTCAGAGTTAGCCCAGACCTTCCTCAGCCTCAGACATTCAGAGCTTTCTTTGTTTGGTCGATTATTATTGTCGCTTCGTGGAGGATTCTCGTCTATTGCATTGCCTTTGACAAAATTAACCCAGAAGGGTGCTACTTTTAGGTGGTCGGATAAGTGCAAAGAGAGCTTCAGAAGCTCAAGACTTCCTTGACCACAACTCTAGTTTTAGTTTTTCCTTCAGCTTGAGGCTCTTATACAGTGTATTGTGATGCTTCTCGGATCGGTATTGGGTGTGTCTTGATACAAGAGGATAGAGTGATTGCATATGCTTCTTGCTAGTTGAAGCCTCGTGAGAAGAACTACCCTATTCATGATTTGGAGTTGGCTAGCATCGCTCATGCATTGAAGATTTGAGAGGCGTTATCTCTACGGTGTGTCTTGTGAGGTATTTACGGATCATTGGAGTCTCCAGCACTTGTTCAAACAGAAGGATCTAATTTGAGGCAACGGAGATGGTTGGAGCTGCTAAACTATGACATTACTATTCTTTATCATCCCGGAAAGGCCAATGTGGTGGTCGATGCCTTGAGTAGAAAGGTGGTGAGTATGGGTAGCTTTGCATTAATTCCTGTTGGTGAGAGATGTTCTGACCTTGGCCAACCAGTTCGTGAGATTAGATGTTTCGGAGCCTAATCGGGTTCTAGCTTGTGTGGTTTCTCGATCTTCCTTATATGATCGCATCAGAGAGAGCCAACATGTTGATCCTCATTTTCTTGTTCTTAAGGACACAGTTCAACACGGTGATGCCAGAGATGTTACTATTGGGGATGATAGGGTGTTGAGGATGTAGGGTTGGATTTGTGTGCCTAATGTAGATGGGCTACGTGATTTGATTCTTGAGGAGGCCCACATCTCGTGGTATTCCATTCATACGGGTGCCGCGAAGATGTACCAAGACTTGAGGCAACATTATTAGTGGAGGAAAATGAAAGATATAGTGGGGTTTGTAGCTCGATGCCTTAATTGTCAGCAGGTGAAGCATGAGCACTAGAGACCAGGTGGATTGCTTCAGAGGCTAGAGATTCCAGAGTGGAAATGGGAGCGTATCACCATGGATTTTGTAGTCGGGCTCCCATGGACTTCAAGGAAGTTCAATGCCTTTTGGGTGATTGTGGATCGGCTGACCAAGTTCCCGCACTTCATTCCAATTAGAACTACTTATTCTTCGGAGCAGTTGGATGAGATTTACATCCGTGAGATTATTCGCCTTCATGGTGTGCATGTGTCCATCATTTCAGATCGGGGCACACCATTTATATATCGATTTTGGAGAGCCGTGCAACGAGGGTTGGGAAACCAAGTTGAGTTGAGTACAACATTTCACCCTCAGACGGACGGACAATCCAAGCGCACTATTCAGATATTGGAGGACATGCTACGCGCTTGTGTCATTGATTTCGGAGGTTATTGGGATCAGTTCCTGCCGCTCGTAGAGTTTGCCTACAACAACAACTACCAGTCGAGCTTTTAGATGACTCCATATGAGGCTTTTTATGGGAGACCTACTGATCTCTGGTGGGTTGGTTGAGCCGGGTGAGGCTAGGCTATTAGGTACTGACTTGGTTCAAGATACTTTGGATAAGGTTAAATTGATTCAGGATCGGCTTCACACGACGCATTCTAGACAGAAGAGTTACGCTGATAGGAAGGTTCATGATGTTACTTTCATGGTTGGGGAGAAGGTACTGCTCAAGGTTTCACCCATGAAGGGTGTTATGAGATTCGGGAAGAAGGGCAAGTTGAGCTGTATATTGGGGTGTTTGAGGTACTTCAGAGGATTGGAGATGTGGCTTACAAGCTTGCCTTGCCACCAAGTTTGTCGATTGTGCATCCAATATTTCATGTTTCTATGCTCCGAAAGTATGTCGGCGATCCGTGTCATGTTTTGGATTTCAGCACGATTCAGCTGGATGGTGATTTGACTTATGATGTGGACCCGAATGGCCATTTTGTATCGGCAGTTCAAAAGTTAAGGTCAAAGAACATTGCTTTAGTGAAGGTGCAGTGGAGAGGTCAGTCAGTTTAGGAGGTTACTTAGGCGACCGAGCGGGAGATGTGGAGCAAATATTCACAGCTGTTTGAGACTCCAAGTACGTTTCTAGACCCATTTAGGAACGAACGTTTGTTTAAGAGGGGGAGGATGTAATGACCTGGCTGGTCGTTTTGAGAGTCGTAGCCATGTTCCCTCATTTACTGCTCATTATAGCTGTTATGTGACTTGTCGGGTTAGTCGGTTCGGGTCTGGAGGGATTTCGAAAGGAATTGAGACACTTAGTCTCAAGGTTGAAAGCTTAAGTTGAAATGGTTGACCGGATGTTGAAGTATGTGTAAACGACTCCAGAATGGAGTTTTGATGGTTCTGTTAGCTCCGTTGGGTGATTTTAGATTTAGGAGCCCGTCCAGATTGTGATTTGGAGGTCCGTAGTTGAATTAAGCTTGAAATAGCGACAATTGTATTTTTGGAAAGTTGGACCAGGAGTGGACCTTTTGATATCGGGGTCGGATTCTAATTCCGGGAGTTGGAGTAGGTCCGTGGTGTCATCTGTGACTTGTGTGCAAAATTTGAGGTCAGTCGGACGTAATTTGATAGGGTTCGGCGACATTGTTAGAAGTCAGAATTTCTTAGTTTCAATAGGTTTGAATTGCGGTGCGATTCGTGCTTTTGATGTTGTTTGAAGTGATTTGAGGGCTCGACTAAATTCTTATCGTGTTTTAGGACTTGTTGGTATATTTGGTTGAGGTCCAGGGGGCCTCAGGTTGATTTTTAATGGTTAACGAATAAAAAATGGGACTTAGTGCATTGCTGAAGCTATGACTCTTCTGGTGTGATCACACCTAGAGAGGGATTGGCCGCAGGTGCAGCTGGGATTGCGTAAATGTGGAAATGGAGATGGGAGATGGGTTCGCAGAAGCGGCTTTGTGGCTCGCAAAAGCAAGTCCGCAGGAGCGTAAACGTGGGCCACAGGTGCGGAGGAAACCGTAGAAGCGGGCGATGGGTCACTCCTTCGACACCACAGAAGCAGGTAAGTATCCGCAAAAGCGGAAAGGCTGCGCAGAATGTTTAATTTCAACGGTTCGTGAATTTTCTTCATTTTGAACATTTCAATCTCGGAATTGGGCAATTCTTGAGAGGATTTTCGAGGGGTTTCTTGAGGTAAGTCCTTTGTGCTCATTTTTAATCAATAATCATGTGTCCCCATTGTTTTTCCCACCTAGATTGTGTGGTTTTGAGGTGTAAATTGAAAGTTTGAGGCTAGAGATTTGGAGAGTTTGATTTGGGGATTTGAGTGACGATTTGGTGTCAGATTTTGGTAAATTTAGTATGGTTGGACTCGTGGTTGAAAGGGCTTTCGGATCTTTTGACTTTTGTCGGATTTCAAGATGTGGGCCCGGGTACCGGCTTTTGAGTCGATTTTGACTTTTGATTAATAACTTAGTCTTTTCTTATGGAATTGGTTCCTTTGGCCCGTGTTGATTGTATGGAATTGTTTGTGGCTAAATTCGAGGCATTCAGAGGCCATTTTTCGAGGCAAAGGTTTGTTGGAGTAGAGATTTTCTTAGATTAAGGTAAGTAACAGTTCTAAATTGGCTCTGAGGGTATGAGACCCCATATTGTGTGTCATGTGATTGGTTTTGAGTTGACAGACATGCTAAGTGACGGGCATGTGGGCGTGCACCTTAGGAATTGTGACTTGGTCAATTCTGTGGAACTGTATAGTTGTAAAATCTGTTGTTATTCGTATATTCTCCATGTGTTATAGAAATTGGAATAGAAATCATGTTTAGACTATGCGTTGGAACTATAGGGACCCATAGAGGTCGTGTACATGTTGACTTATCTGTTAAATTGTCGTTTTGTACTCAGTCACATTTTTACTTGCATATCATATCTCAGCCTCTATTGTTCTTTGTTGATACATTATATCATTTCTGTTTGGGCTGATTTTCATGATCACTGAGAGCCCAAGAGACTGGAGAGGTTGATGATTGCGTGAGGCCGAGGTCCTGATTGTGAGGATATTTATGGGATCGGGTTGCACGCTGTAGCATGTTTCATTGATTTATGCCATGATTGACTTGTTATAGCGCTTGGGCTGAAGGAGCCCCTTCGGAGTCTGTACACAACCCCCGTGAGAATAGGTACCTACTGAGTGCGAGTGCCGAGTAACTGAGAGGAAATGAGAGATTGTGAGGAATAAGTGACTGTGAGGTTGGAGTGAATAGGAGGACTGAGTGACTGATGCTCTAAGAGGATGCATTTGATTTCTTTACTGTTGCACTTCAGCTTGCATATATCACTGTCACGTAATTTCTGAGAGATATTATATCTTGTTTCAATTGAACTTGACATGAATTAACTGTTTTGGCCTTAATTGTCGAACTTGAATGCATGCCTATCTTCCTATGTTGAAATTATTGTAACTAAACTATAACTGTGAAGCTCGTCACTACATTCAGTCCTTTACTTAGTTTTGTTACTTACTGAGTTGGTTGTAATCACGCTAAATCATGCACTTCGTGTGCAGATCCAGGTATTTTCGTACACAGTGGGTGTTGATTCATTTGCACAGTTGATCGTTTGGAGATTTCAAGGTAGCTTCCCGGCGTTCGCATACCTTGTCTGTCCTTCCCTATCTTTCCTCTTTATGTATTTAGTTTCAGACTATTATAGACAGTATTTCCATACTTGCGTTGTATAGACGCTCATGTACTCATTGACACCCCGATGTTGGGAATTTCTATATTGGGTTTTGACATTCTATGTAGTTTTTGAGAGTTTTGGTGATTTAAACATGTGTTATTTTATTTTTATTAAGAAGTGTTGGAAGTATTGTTAAAGTGTCGGCTTGCCTAGTACCTCGTTAGGCGCCATCAAAACAGGCTAGTTTTTGGACCGTGACACGAATCTAGGTAAATAATACTTAAATAAGTCAAAACAAACTTTAGAAACCCTCCTAGTATCAAAAGGTTTGATCTTCACCTACTTTAGAAAAGTCAACAAAAATTCAATCCGAGCCTACATGGTCAAAATACAAAATCAAGACCAAATCCCGATGATTCATTCTTTCCCGAGTCCAAATATGTGGTTTATATCAAAATCGGACCTTAAATTGAGGTCCAAATTTCCATAATTATCTATTTTAAATTTTACACCAAAACTCCAACTTTTACACTTTAAAACCCTAGATTTAAGGGTGAAAATCTATGGTAAATTATGGAAATAAATCAAAACTAAGTTAAAATTACTAAACTTTGAAGTTGGTGAAAATCCTCTTAAAAATCGTCTCAATCTGTGGCCTAGGTCTTAAAAATTATGAAAATGGCTAAACTCCGATTTTTTCTCTATTTTAAATAACCAGACAAAAACCTTCATCGCATTTGCAGAAGGCCCCTTGCATTTTCAAATGTCGTTGGTTAACAGACCATCGCGTTCGCGAAGGTAGCATTGCATTCGAGGATGGCCAGTCCCCTCCCCCCCCAAGCCTTTGCGTTTGCGGCCGAACCATTGTGTCACGATGTACAAACATCCCCAGGCCCTAATATTCTTTTACGCAATAGCGACACCTACTACGCAATTGCAAAACGAAATTCCTCTAGTGCCTGAAGAAACTACACGGTTATGAGACAAGCTCTGCGACAGCAAAGAATAACTTCCCCTACCCCCAAAATGCTTACACGATCGCAAAGTTTTATGCAACACCAGAACATCAGCTATCCCAACAAGGTTCAAAATTGTCTGAAACCACCCTAAGACTCACCTGAGCCACTCGAGCCCCAGTCCAAATCCCAACAAGTCTTTAAACCTAACACGAACTCTCTCGTAAGCTCAAAACATCAAAAATAATATCAAAACTAAGAACCAAGCATCAGAACTCAAAGATTTCAAATGTTTATAAACTCAAGTTTCCAACTTTCAACTACAAGCAACGAAATGGCCTCGGGTCAATCGAGACCCAACCAAACATATGTACAAGTTAAAAATTGTTATGTGAACCTACCGAAATTGTCAAAATACCGATCTGAGTTCGTTTACCAAGAGTGTTGACCGTGGTCAACCCCAACCACATTAAGGCTCTAGAATTAGAATTTCTCTTTTAAAACACATCTAAACTTTTCGGAAATCGAAATGAACCATGCACATAAGTCATAAACATCAAATAAAATTGTTTGAGGTCTCAAATCACGAAACGAAAAGCTATAACTCAAAATGACCTATCGAGTCATTACATTCTCCACCTCTAAAAGAAAGTTTATCCATGAACGAACATAAAAATATACTTGAATTGGCAAAGAGGTCTGAATATCTACTCCTAATATTGGACTCAGACTTCCAAGTATCCTCCTTAGTCAGCTACCTTTTCGAAGCACTTTCATGGAAGAAATATAATTAGATCTCAAATTTTGAACCTGCCTATCTACAATGGCCATCGACTCTTCTTCATAAGTCAATATCTCATCAAGTTGTACCATGTTAAAGTCTAGAACATGCCACTTATCTTCATGATACTTTTGAGGCATTGAAACGTGAAATACTAAATGTACCCCTCCTAGGCTAGGAGGCAATTCAAGCCTATAAGAAATCTCCCCAACTCTCTCTAGCACCTCAAATGGGCTAGTGAACATCGGGCTCAACTTGCCCTTCTTCCCAAATCTTATCACACCCTTCATAAGAGAAACTTTCAAAAGTACCTTCTCGCCCTTCATAAAAGCCACATCATGGACCTTCTCGTCCGAATAACTCTTTTTCCTACTCTACTCTATTCGAAGGCGATCCTAAATCAATTTACCTTATCTAATGCATCATGAACTAAATCCGTACCCAACATCCTAGCCTTACCCGACTGGAACCAATCTATCGGAGAATGATATAGCATACTATATAAATCCTCATCTTCGCTATTTGAATGTTGTACTAGTTATTGTTGTAATCAAAATTTAACAATATTAGAAATGGGTCCCAATAGCCTCCAAAATGAATAACACAAGCCCTTAATATATCCTCAAGGATATGAATTGTCTGCTGGGGCTGACCTTTGGTCTACAGGTGAAATATAATGCTAAGCTCTACCTGCGTATCCATAAAAGTGATATGTGAATTGAGTGACACAGTCTAAAACGATAAAAATGGGCACATCGTGCACACAAACAGTCTCTCGGATGTAGATCTAAGCCAACTTCTCTAAAGTTTAAGAAGTTATCTACGGAATGAAATGCATAAGTTTGTTCAATATGTCCAGAATGACCCAAATAGCATCAAACTTCCTCAAAGTCCATGGTAATCCTACCACAAAGTCCATAACGATGTGCTCCCACTTACATTCTGGTATAACCAACATGTGAGTTAAGCTACCTAGTTTCTGAAGTTCATACTTCACCTGCTGGAAATTCAAACACTGTGAAACATGCCCAACATGTCCTTTTATATTTTCAACCACCAGTAATGTTGCTTCAAATCACGATGCATCTTCTTGACACCTGGATTAATAGAATACCCCGAGCCTATGAGCCTCCTAAAGAATTAACTCATCCCTCAAACCATCAACATTAGGAATACAAATACGACCTTGAAGTCGTAATACACCACCATCTCCAATAACCATCTTATTGGTGCCACTCCTCTACACCGTGTTCTTAAGCACCAACAAATGTGGATCATTATACTGGTGAGCCTTGATATGCTCAAACAAGGATGACTGTGCAACTACACAAGCAAGAAACCTACTAGGATTAGAAGTATTCAATCTCGCAACTCTATTGTCTAAGGCCTGAACATCCATAGTCAATGGCCTCTCCTTAGAATAAATGCCAAACTACCCATAATTTTTGCCTTTCTACTCAAGGCATCAGCTATCACATTTGTCTTCCCCAAATGATACAAGATAGTGATATAATAGTCTTTTAACAACTCCCACCATCTCCGCTACCTTAAATATCCTTCTACTTGAACAAATATTAGAGACTTCGTTTATTAGTGTAAACCTCACATGATATGCCATACAAGTAGTGCCTACGGATTTTGAGTGTGTGCATAATAGTTGCCAAATCCAAATCATGAACTTGATAATTCTTCTCATGGGTCTTCAATCGACGAGATGCATAGGCAATCACCCTACTATTGCATCAAAACTACACCAAGTCCAATGTACGAAGCATCATAATACACGGTATAAGACCACGTATGTGCAACACCAACACTAGGACAATAGTCAGATCAACCTTGAACTTCCGATAGCTCTTCACACACTCATCATACCATCTAAAAGGAACACCTTTTTGAGTCAACCTGGTCAACAGAGTTGCAATAGATGAGTATCCCTCAACAAGTGACGATAGTAGCCCGCCAAACCCAATAAGCTTCAAATCTCCAGAGCTGAAGTAGGTCTAAGCCAATTCTAAACTGTCTCAATCTTCTTAGGATCAAGCTTGATACTATCACTAGACACAACATGAACCACGAATGCAACTGAATCCAACTAGAACTCACACTTCAAAAACTTGGCATATAACTAAAGTACAATCCAGATGTGCTGCTCATTATCCTCTCTACTACGAGAGTAAACCAAAATATTATCAATAAATACAATCATAAAGGAATCCAAATACGGCTTGAACACTCAGTTCATCAAATCCATGGAAGTCGCTAGAGTATTAGTCAAACCAAATGACATCACCAAGAATTCGTAACGATCATAAAAAGTCATAAAAGTTGTCTTAGAGACATTCAGAGCCCTAATCTTCACCTAATGATAGTTCAATCTTGGAGAAGACCTTGGCACCCTGAAGTTGGCCAAGAAAATTAAGAATATGAGGCAATGGATACTTGTTCTTAATAGTAATCCTTTTCAACTGTCAACAATTAAAGCACGTCCTCATAGAACCATCTTTCTTCTTCACAAACAAAATCGGTGCACCCTAAGGAGAAATGCTCAATCTAATGGACCCTTATCTATATCCATACGATATGGTGGGATAAAAATGAGTTGAATACTGGAACTAAGTCAATACAAAAGTCAATATCCCAACAAGTGACATGCCAGGTAAGTCCAATGAAAATACCTCCGAAAACTCCCCCACAATCGGTACTGAGTTCATTGAAGGAACCTTTGTATTAGAATATCGAATGTAAGCCAACTATTCTAAACTCCCCTTCTCAAGAATGCGCTAAGCCTTCAAAAATAAAATCATTCTACTCGTAGAATGGCCAAAGATCTCTCTCTACTCTAGTATAGGAAACTCTAACATAGCTAAAGTCACAATCATGGCGTGACAATCCGAGATAGCATGATACGGGGACAACCAATCCATGACCAGAATCACCTCAAAATCCGTCATCTCCAACAACAAGAGATCAACCATGGTATCAAATTCGATAATAGTAACAAAATAATACTGGTACACACGATCAACTACTATATAATTCCCAATCGATATAGATGCATGAATAGGAATATCAAGAGAATTACGAGACATACTCAAGTGCGACGAAAATATGAAGATACATATGAATAAGTAGAAATCGGATCAAATAATAGCAAAGCATCTCTATGAAAGACTGAAACAATTCCTGTGATAACTGCATCTGACGACACTGCCTCAGGCATACCAGGAAATGCATAACAATGGAACCGAGACCCACTAGCCTATCCTTCTTCTCTAGGACGACCTATACCTGGATGACTTCCACCTCTAGCTGGTTGATTCCTACCCCTAGCTGGTTGGGAGGGTGGTATAACAATTGGTGCCAGAATCATAGCAAGAGTATCTTGTTATGGAATGCCACTCAACAACATGGGACAAAATCTCACGACATGCCTCAAATACCCACACTCATAGTAACCCCTCTATTGACGTGGTTGCTGAACATGAAGTTGTCTATCACGACCTAAATGATCACTATAAAAACTTTGCATCATGGGTGCACTCATAGGACCGTGAGTTAGAGATACACTGTGTAGCAACTGCTCTATGCGAGAACCATAAGTACCATGGCTACCTGAAGTACCATGAGAAACTTGGAATGCTAAATGAACTATCCTGATAGAATAACCTCTACCAAACCGACCCCTGCCTCTAGACAAGACACCACCTAAACCACTAAAATGATGAGGCATTTTGTCACTCGTCGTCTCTATCCCCTGGCCATGAATGTGCTCAATCCTCCAAGCAATCTACGCTAACTAAGTGATGAAGTCTCAATCTTGGCCTCCCTAGCCATTTGAAGTCTGATATCATAGGTAATTCCCTCGTGAACCTCCGCATTTTCTCCCACTCAGTCGAGATCAGGATGGATGTATGGCAAGACAAATCAACAAACCTTGTCTCATACTAGGTGATTGTCATACCATCCTTCTAAAGACGCTCAAGCTGACTTCTCTCTGCGTGAGCAAGATGAACTTCTCCAAAAAAAAAGCTATGAAAACTTAGCCAATTAAGGGGAGATGAATCTGCTGGGCTGCCTATTTCATAGGTCTGGCACCACCTCTTAGCCGAACCCTACATCAGATAGACAGTGAAGTCAACTTTATTGGACTCAACCAGCCCAAATTGCGCAAAATCTCATGATATCAGTCTAAGGACTCCTAAGAATCCTCTAAAGGCGTACTTCTGAAGTGAGGAGGAAACAACTTCTGAAACCTATTGTTACACCTCATGTTTTCGTACGTGAAAATACGCCATAAATAAATTGATGAAAGTTCGGGAATGAGATTATTTTGAAACTATAAGCATTATGCTAATTCAAACGAGTGATGAGTAAATTCATGAAGGTGAGAGGGTAAGCGAATCGAAGAAAATGAATTTCATCGAAGTTTGACATTTTAGGATAAAATATGGCCCGAGCTAAAATATCCGGTATTTATGGACTACTACCATACAAGGTAACACATGACCATGATAGTAAGGTGTATAAAGTGTGTTAAAAGTGAGTAGTATTTTAAGTAAATTGAGAAAATTATAAATTATGTGGGTAATTAATTAATTATTGGGTAATGGAAAAATTACCTAAATAGTTAAGGGATTTTGTGGAAGTTTATTCAAGTTTTGGATAGACTTGATAGCCAAAAACGTGGCAGCAAGCCACAAACCACACAAATGACTTTTAAGTCAATTGGATTAGGTGGATTTCTACAAACAAATTAAGGATATATGTATATAATTTATACAACAACTAGTAGTTAGTAGAGATACACTTAAGCATAATAGTAAGGAAGCACATGCTGATGTTGTTTGAACTAAAATCCTAACAACTTCTTGGTCAAAATGAACCTCTTTTACTGCACTCCTTGATTCATCATGTTTCATAGTTCTTGGTGGTTTCCTATATATAAAGAAAGTGAATGCAATTTTGCTGTTGAGTAATAAATAATAGCGTTGGTTCACTGGTGTCTGTTTCCAGCAGCTAGAATATGTAGTCTACATTTTGGGACTCTCTGCATATTCTACTCTTTCTTGTGCAACTTGCCTATCTCTTACTAATAATAAAATAGTAGACAGTATTGCCTCCGTGTTAAGAAATATTTGTACTTACTTCAAGAGAATCGGCTCAGGTATGTTAAGGCTATCCCCTCTTTCTTTTGGCATGATCCATACGATACAAATGAAATGAGCAAAATACGCAACTTTCATAAATAACTCTATTCATAGAAATATTAGGGGTGTCTATATTCTTGATTCCCCATGTGAATTATTATATATCATTTGTTCATGGGTCCCAAAAATACGTAAGTTGGTAAAGTTTATTTCATGATATTAATCAGAGGCATAATGGTCTTATGGCGTACCAAGAGATTTTATTAATATATTTCATATGCATTTCATGCATTTATACATGCACATTGACCCATGACCAGATGGAGTTATATACGCTTATATGTATATATATGTATATGGGATATGGGAAAGGTTATGGCGTTATATACACACCACCACCTGATCAGCTGGTATACGTTGATGATTTGCCCACAGTGGCCGAGATGATATGAGGGGATGCCCTCAGAGGCTTGATGTATTATGAAACATGTACCTATGCACGACATGACATTCATACGCATATGCATGACACTATAATTATTTCATGATTTACAGAGTTATCCAGACTTACAGGTTGAGTCATTTACTCTTCATGTCTGTGATGTACTTATTTATTTGCCTTACATACTCGATACATTATTTGTACTAACGTCCCTTTTGCCTGGGGATGCTGCGTTTCTTGCCCGCAGGTCCCGATACACAGATCGAGAGCCCTCCAAGTAGGTTATCAGCTCAACGGAAGATGTTGGTGCGCTCTATTTGCTTCGGAGTTACTCGTTTGGTTAGTATGGTTTAAACGTGTATTGTTTTATGGTGGGACTCTATCCCGACCTTTATAAAAATTATGTATTCTTAGAGGCTTGTAGACAGATGTCATGTACGTAAAAGATTGTATGGCCTTGTCAGCCTTTGTTCAGTATACAAGTAGATATTTGGTCTTATAGGCCCGTATGTCTTATGTATAAGTTTGTATCTCTCATTGTATTCTACTTATCTCATGGAAGCCATCCAGCTCAGTTATTTACGATAGTATGATACGTTATGTTGGTACTCGGTTGAGTAAGGTACCAGGTGCCCATCGCGGCCCATCAGTTTGGGTCATGACAAAAGTGGTATCAGAGCAGTTCTATCCTAGGGAGTCTACAAGCCATGTCTAGTAAAGTCTTGTTTATGGGTGTGTCATGCACCACACTTATAAGCAGGAGGCTACAGGGCATTTAGGACTGTCACTCTTTCTTCTTACTCTAGATCGTGTCATAGAGCTCAATTGTAAGAACTCAATTTCCTAACTCTATGTTATTCATAATATGACGATGCCTACATCTAGAAAGACGGTTGATAAGAGATATAACTGTGGAAGAGTTGAGTCAGAGGAACTCAATTTTTTCATCATGCTTATGATGGATAAATTTGAGGTATTCAGAAGATCATGTGTGTACTAAGACGTGTAAGTTTCTTGATAAGTATCTCTAAGGAAAGATTGTCTATCCACTCTTACGGTAAAAATGATTAAGAGAATCGGAAGGTAGATACAAGTTTCAGCAAATAAAAGAAGCATAGAGAATAAGGGTATGAGGTACCCAGTTAATGAAGGTTAGCAGTGTTTATAATTCAGGCAAAGGAATATAAGATTTTTGAGTTATATTCAATTATAACAGAGGTATTTACAATTAGTTACACTCGTCTCAATTATGCTCCATAGGAGCTAACATAAATAGTTAAGAGAAGGACGAATATCAGGAACCGGCTGGGGTTAGAGTAACCCAAAATGATGGTTGGAATCCTTGCGTTAGTTGACATTTCCGAAGGTTATTGTAAATGTGCTAACAAAATCTCCTTGTGAGACACCCAGATGGTACACTCTGAAATAATACAGCTAGATATGAGTACTAAAAAAAAAGGGCACTGGAAGACTTGAAAGAATAAATGTTATCTTAGTATGGCTCCGTCCCTAGTAAAGAAAGAATGTTAGGCAACCCGAAGAGCCAGTATATGGAGCAAGGGGAGCTAAAAACAATGGAATGTCCTGTTGAAATTTTCAAAATAAAGTGTTAGACAGAAACGTTAGCAGGAAATGAGAAGAGTGTTAATGAAGCGTTATGAGTATGATGTTATGCATGGATGACAACGGTAGAAAAAAAAATGTGACGGTATTATAGGATATATAGTCAAGTGAAGGAGAAGACGAGAGGAGCCAGGACTTGAGACAACAAAAAAGTATAGGTCATAAAGTTATATCCTCATTTCGAGAAATAAGTTCGTGACTCCAACGTGACTACCAGAAGGGAGAGTTAATCCCTAGAATAATAGAAACTAGTATGGATTGGTCAACAAGATAAGCTAAACATGAATTAGGGACTGAGTGATTGATAATAGTCGACATCATGAGAAATTTCGGATTTTGTTCCGGCAATAATAGACTGGACAACAGAAGAAGATTCATGAATCCTGAGAATGGTCATTCAGGAAGAATTTTCCCTAAAGCAAGTAACGCGATCAAAGTTAAGCTTAAGAGACTATGTGTGCTAGTTATACTAAGTTTCACCCTCGTGAGTAAGGAATTTCATTATCCTTGGTATAGAAGGATTACCGCAAGGCGAGTGAGGGTCATCGATGATGTGAAAAGATACCAAAAATGAAGAAGTAAAACATCTATAGGTAGGTCGTCATAGCTTCAGCTCTTAGTACTCCCCTAAAGAGGGGAATATGGAGTGATGTGACAGTAAGTCAGAATTAAGCGGTTCTAGTAATTACGGAATGGTAAAGAAAGAATGTAAAACAAAAAAAGAAATGAATGAAAAATGGATGAGATTGCACTTATTCAAAGAATAAGATATGCTATGATTCCAAGACGTTATGTAAGCATGACGACAAGAAAAGGAAGTAACGGTTCCTACTTGGGATGTTATTGTTAGATAAGGAGCCAGTACGTGAGGTAAGTTAAGACAAGGAAATAGCCCAAGAAAGATTACATGGAATATGGATATGAGAATGGTCTGACGAATAGTTAGTAGTTGATTCCGGAAAATCCTAATCATGACTAGACAAGAAGTTACAGAAAAACCCAACATGGAGGATTCAACCTCGCAGTAATGTCATAATAACACTTGAGATATATTCAAATAGGAGTCGAGGTAGTTAAAGGTACCGTGAGAGTGTTACGGGGATAAAAGAAAGTACCACTGGGAAGGCAGTCAAAATATCAGTTCAGAAGCAACCTTACAAGCACAAGGGCACAGAGGTAAGCAAGTACGGATGATTATAGGCAAGGAAGGGCGTCAAAAGGTCCGTAATAAGATCACAGCTTTACGAGAGTCAAGGGTTCTACCTAAGTACTACAACGAAAGACTAGCTGAGGAAATAAGGAAGAATGCTTCAGCCTAAGCACAATGACCTAAAGAGTAAATGGTCGTGTAGCAACAGTCTCACAAAAAATATCGGAAGCACTCCAAAGGAAAGTGGCACCTACCGTGGCTAATGAACGGGAAGTAAAATTAAAAGTAATATTCGAGATCATATGAGTTGCACGAAAACTCTGGTATATGTGGGCACTGAGATAAGCTAAGTATGGACGCAACACGGGGGCAGAAAGACCAGGAAAAGTAATAGCTTATCTTGAAAGAAAGCTAAGATGGAACGAAAGAAATTATTCGATAAATGATGCAGAGTTGGTTACGTTACGAACACACTTAAGGGTTCAGAGTTTTATACATGCAACATATACAACAGAAGAAGACTCCGGTATAATTAAAAGGAAAGAGTTGAGTCCAAGTCATAAATCAAGAATTGAATTGTTAGACGATTGTATCAAGGATATTCCATAGCATCCATGAAATACTAAAGTAATAACCAATACCATGAGCTGTAGATCGGAAGATAGTGTAAGCCTACATAAAGGTTGATCAGAGGGAAGAGGAAACTAAAGAGTTACACCAACTAAGTAAATTAGGAGTCTGATTATTGGACCCGGAAAATTATAGACCTCATGATTTAGAACATTGCAACATAACTCTTAAATATCAGAGGTACTAATAGAGATCATACATTAGCCATATTATATAACGGCTCTACGATAAACCTAGTCAGAAGAGCACCAGCCTCATAAGGAGTCAGTACGAAGCTCCCACCAGATAGTGTATGCACCAAAGGTACAAGTATTAAAATAGAGCATCAAGTTATGAACGTGAATTATACCTATGTGGAAGGGAGATCGTGAAAGAAATAGATGATATGATGCGAGATTTTAAGGTAAAGGTACACAACATGCGGAATACTCAAATGTAGAAGGTTGTGAAAAGTTCATACATCGGATAAACGGCTATAAGCACGGGGGATTCAGTATCTAGGAATAATAACGGCATCGTCAGTAGCATATCTTCCAGCCTATGGTCTAGGTATCGAAAAGCCTGACTAGGAGAGTAAAGAAGAGTTAGAGACAATACAATGTCTCGCTCGGTGTTCCAAATAACACAAGGAAATCTATGATGCAAGTAAGCTGAAAGAAGGTTGCGAGTAGTATATATAGATATGTGTATGTCACAAGCTAAATTATGGTAAATCGACAAGGCTTTAGGAAGACATGACTAAGGATAAGAAAGAATGAGTGAGAAGGTGGTAAGAATGGATAAGTCCTCGATATTAAGCTCATGAAAATAAGAAAGTTGATGGTTTTCCTATGTTATAGAAAGCTCAGTATAGCCTGAATGAACTCAAACTCAAAGGAGTCTAAGTCTAATAGCATTTAGACAAGATGGAATGTTGCCTTGGTAATAGAATGAGGGTTTACTTATGATAGATAAAGGATGACGTTCAGGCCTTCGATTGAGTAATGACTTGAAGAGAATTTCACAAATTGTACGGGATTAAGATACCCACGTAAGGTGAATCACATTAGGATACTATGAAATATGATTTTGGAAGCATGGTATCTCCCCCAGGTGGATCAGTCTAATCATTTCAGATGTTCCCCAATAAAACGTGAGCCCTAGCGGCCGTGTTACATAAGAGCTCAAGTTATCAGTGGAAGATCATAGATCAGTATTGAGGTGAATCGACAAAGGATGGATAAAAGTTACAAAGTATGGTATGAGATTAGGCCATCAGTCTTAAGGATAAACAACGAGAGTAACCTGGAGTTGGTAGCAAACCTCAATAACGATAAATCAAAGTAAGAGTTATGGTATATTATGGCCTACTTAGATATAGTAAAGCTAATGACGCTTAGAGAAACAAATTGACATAATTTAGTATATGTTCACAAAGTGAGGCCTAGAGATTTTCTAAAAGCTGGAGGAAAAAGGAGTGAAGAGTCGCATAGGCTCACATAATAAGAAGAAGTCGTACAGGCTGCATGACAGAATTCAGCAACAGTTACAAAATTGGAAGGATTCCGACTACAAGTCATGGTGAGAGAAAGAGACCTAAAGGGGGGAATGCCCTGTCCTTTGGAATTATTTATAAAACAGTTGCCTAGATGGAAACAAAAGTACTGAAGTATTCAGAAGGCATAAGTCATGAAAATGATAAATGCATCAGTCAACATTCGAGGACGAATGTTCCAAGGGTGGGGAGAGGGGGGGGGGTGATGTTACACCCCATGTTTTCGTACGTGAAAGTACGCCATTAATAAATTGACGAAAGTTCGGGAGTGAGATTATTTTGAAATTATAATCATTATGCTATTTCAAACGAGTGATGAGTAAATTCGTGAAGGTGAGAGGATAAGCAAATCGAAGAAAATGAATTTCATCGAAGTTTGACATTTTAGGGTAAAATATGGCCCGAGCTAAAATACCCGGTATTTATGGACTAGTACCATACAAGGTAACACATGACCATGATAGTAAGGTGTATAAAGTGTGTTAAAAGTGAGTAGTATTTTAAGTAAATTGAGATAATTATAAATTATATGGGTAATTGATTAATTATTGGGTAATAGAAAAATTACCTAAATAATTAAGGGATTTGTGGAAGTTTAATCAAGTTTTGGATAGGGGTGATAGCCAAAAACGTGGTAGCAAGCCACAAACCACACAAATGACTCTTAAGTCAATTAGATTAGGTGTCTTTCTACAAAGAATCTAAGGATATATGTATATAATTTATACAACTATAGTAGTTAGTAGAGATACACTTAAGCATAATGGTAAGGAAGCACATGCTGATGTTGTTTGAACTAAAATCCTAACAACTTCTTGGTCAAAATGAACCTCTTTTACTGCACTCCTTAATTCAACATGTTTCATAGTTCTTGGTGATTTTCCATATATAAAGAAAGTGAATGCAATTTTGCTGTTGAGTAATAGACAATAGCGTTGGTTCACTGGTGCCTGTTTCCAGCAACTAGAATATGTAGTGCTACATTTTGGGACTCTCTTCATATTCTACTCTTTCTTGTGCAACTTGCCTTTCTCTTACTAATAATAAATAGTGGACAGTCTTGCCTCGGTGTTAAGAAATATTTGTAATCCCTTCAAAAGAATTGGCTCAGGTATGTTAAGCCTATCATTTATTTCTTTTGGCATGATCCATACGATACAAATGAAACGAGCAAAATACGCAACTTTCATAAATAACTCTATTCATAGAAATACTAGGGGTGTCTATTTCTTGATTCCCCATGTGAATTATTATTATATCATCTGTTCATGGGTCCCAAAAATACGTAAGTTGGTAAAGTTTATTTCATGATATTAATCAGAGGCATAATGATCGTATGACGTTCCAAGAGATTTTATTAACATATTTCATATGCATTTATACATGCACATTGACCCATGACAAGATGGCGTTATATACGCGTATATATATATATATATGTATATGGGATATGGTAAAGGTTATGGCGTTATATACGCACCACCACCTAATCAGCTGGTATACGTTGATGATTTGCCCACAATGGCCGAGATGATATGATGGGATGCCCTCATAGGCTTGATTTATTATGAAACATGTACCTATGCACGACATGACATTCATACGCATATGCATGACACTATAATTATTTCATGATTTACAGAGTTATTCAAACTTACAGGTTGAGTCATTTACTCTTCATGTCTGTGATTTACTTATTTATTTGCCTTACATACTCGGTACATTATTTGTACTAACGTCCCTTTTGCCTGGGGACACTGCATTTCATGCCCGCAGGTCCTGCTAGACAGATCGAGAGCCCTCCAAGTAGGTTATCAGCTCAGCGGAAGTTGTTGGTGCGCTCCATTTGCTTCGGAGTTACTCGTTTGGTTAGTATGGCTTAAACGTGTATTATTTTATGGTGGGACTCTGTCCCGACCTTTATAAAAATTATGTGTTCTTAGAGGCTTGTAGACAGATGTCATGTACGTAAAAGAATGTATGGCCATGTCGGCCTATGTTCAGTATACAAGTAGATATTTTGTCTTATAGGCACGTATGTCTTATGTATAAGTTGGCATCTCACGTTGTATTCTACTTATCTCACAGAAGCCATCCAGATCAGTTATTTACGATAGTATGATACGTTATGTTGGTACTTTGTTGAGTAAGGTACCGGGTGCCCGTTGCGGCCCATCGGTTTGGGTCGTGACGCCTATGTGTTCACTTCAACTCATCAACAGACATCGGGAGTTTAACCTTAGGCTGTGCTGCAATAACATGTTGAACCACCCTACTTGGTGATACTCTCGGAGTCTAATATCCCTACACCATCTGCTCTAGCGTGTTCTTGGTAGGGGTCTGAGCTTCTCCCTCAACTTGAGTAGCGGCCGGTGCCGTAGAAATTATGCTATCCCTAGCCATGCTCTCCATAAAATCAGTCATACAAAGCAAGGCATCCCGAAGCACCGGGATAACAATATAGCCCTCCGGAATCTGATTTGGCCCGAACTGGGATCTGCTCATTATTTGGAGATATTTGTGGCTCAATTGATATCTCTCTAGAACGAGCCTGAGTAACTGAAGGTGTTGCTGCACATGCCCTAGGCTAGGATATAGCTCTGCCCTTACCCCGATCTCTACCTAGTAGTGGCCACAACTTGAGGATCTGTCTCCTACTCGGATGTGGCTGAAGCAGGCATCCTCACCAAATGTGAGAGAATAGAGAGTAAAAATTTAAACTTTAGGATAAAGCAAGTCACATGATAGAGAAAGAAAGAAAGTGAAGTTTCCTAAAAGCCTTATAGCCTTTAGAAGATAAGTACATATGTCTGTATACTGATCCTCAAGACTCTACCAAGATTGCTCGTGACTCGTGAGACCTATGCATCCTAGGCTTTGATACCTACTTGTCGTGACAAAAATTTCAACCAAGGGATCGTGATACTGCCTAATTCACTTTTTAGGCAATCCAAAACTTAAAACCAATTAAAAATCAAAACTAAGCATTTAAAAACATATTATTATAAATAAAGGGTAAAGCTCCAAAATTATGTAACAAGTCTAAAACCAATATAACCGTTTAAGTACCTCCCCAAGACCGGTGTCACTGAGTGCATGAGCTCTAAAAGTACTAAATACAACATCTGAAATAAAATACAACACTATCTGATATAAATAAACAGTAGCGAAGATAATGAAGGTGACTCCATAGTATGCAAACAAATATGTATGCACTACCTCGATCTCCTAGATATCCAAGCTAATCACCCCTTGAGACTCTGCTAGGACCAACACCTGAATCTGCATAATAAATGCAGAAGTATAGAATAAATACAACCAACTCAATGTACTCAGTAAGTGTCGAGCCTACCTCAATAAGGTAGTGACGAGGCTAAACCAAGACACCTGCTTTATAAACATGTGCAATGAATGAGCAAGAGAAACTAAGGATATATGTATATAATTTATACAACTATAGTAGTTAGTAGAGATACACTTAAGCATAATGGTAAGGAAGCACATGCTGATGTTGTTTGAACTAAAATCCTAACAACTTCTTGGTCAAAATGAACCTCTTTTACTGCACTCCTTAATTCAACATGTTTCATAGTTCTTGGTGGTTTTCTATATATAAAGAAAGTGAATGTAATTTTGCTGTTGAGTAATAGAGAATAGTGTTGGTTCACTGGTGCCTGTTTCCAGCAACTAGAATATGTAGTGCTACATTTTGGGACTCTCTTCATATTCTACTCTTTCTTGTGGAACTTGCCTTTCTCTTACTAATAATAAAATAGTGGACAGTCTCGCCTCGGTGTTAAGAAATATTTGTAATTCGTTCAAGAGAATCGACTCAGGTATGTTAAGGCTATCCTTTATTTCTTTTGGCATGATCCATACGATACAAATGAAACGAGCAAAATACACAACTTTCATAAATAACTCTATTCATAAAGATACTAGGGGTGTCTATATTCTTGATTCCCCATGTGAATTATTATTATATCATCTGTTCATAGGTCCCAAAAATACGTAAGTTGGTAAAGTTTATTTCATGATATTAATCAGAGACATAATGGTCTTATGACGTACCAAGAGATTTTATTAACATATTTCATATGCATTTCATGCATTTATACATGCACATTGACCCATGACCAGATGGCGTTATATACGCGTATATATATATGTATATATATATATATATATATATATATATATGTATATGGGATATGGGAAAGGTTATGGCGTTATATACGCACCACCACCTAATCAGCTGGTATACGTTGATGATTTGACCACAGTGGCCGAGATGATATGATGGGATGCCCTCAGAGGCTTGATGTATTATGAAACATGTACCTATGCACGACATGACATTCATACACATATACATGACATTATAATTATTTCATGATTTACGGAGTTATCCAGACTTACAGGTTGAGTCATTTACTCTTCATGTCTGTGATGTACTTATTTATTTGCCTTACATACTCGGTACATTATTTGTACTAACGTCCCTTTTGCCTGGGAACACTGCGTTTCTTGCCCGCAGGTCTCGATAGACAGATCGAGAGCCCTCCAAGTAGGTTATCAGCTCAGCGGAAGATGTTGGTGCTCTCCATTTGCTTCGGAGTTACTCGTTTGGTTAGTATTGTTTAGACGTGTATTCTTTTATGGTGGGACTCTTTCCCGACCTTTATAAAAATTATGTATTCTTAGAGGCTTGTAGACAGATGTCATGTACGTAAAAGATTGTATGGCCTTGTCGATCTAGGTTCAGTATACAACTGGATATTTGGTCTTATAGGCCCGTATGTCTTATGTATAAGTTGGTATCTCACGTTGTATTCTACTTATCTCACGGAAGCCATCCAGATCAGTTATTTACGATAGTATGATACGTTATGTTGGTACTCGGTTGAGTAAGGTACCAGGTTCCCATTGCGGCCCATCGGTTTGGGTCGTGACACCTATCTGCTCACTTCAACTCATCAGCAGACATCGGGAGTTTAACCTTAGGCTGTGCTGCATTAATATGTTGAACCACCCTACTTGGTGATACTCTCGGAGTCTAATATCCCTACACCATCTGCTCTAGCGTGTTCTTGGTGGGGGTTTGAGATTCTCCTCCAACCTGAGTAGTGGCCGGTGCCATAGAAATTATGCTATCCCTAGCCATGCTCTCCATAAAATCAATCATACGAAGCAAGGCATCCTGAAGCACCGGGATAACAATAAAGCCCTCTAGAATCTTATTTGGACCGAACTGGGATCTTCTCATTATTTAGAGATATTTGTGGATCAATTGATATCGCTCTAGCTCCGGGCTTGCCCCGACCTCTACCTAGTAGTGGCCACAACTTGGGGCTCTGTCTCCTAATCGGATGTGGCTGAAGCAGGCATCCTCAACATCTGTGAGAGAATAGAGAGTAAAGATTTAAACATTAGGATAGAACAAGTCACATGATAGAGAAAGAAAGAAAGTGAAGTTTCCTAAAAACCTTATAGCCCTTAGAAGATAAGTACATATGTCTATATACTGATCCTCAAGACTCTACCAAGCTTGCTCGTGACTCGTGAGACCTATGCATCCTAGGCTCTGATACCAACTTGCCGTGACAAAAATTTCAACCAAAGGATCGTGATAGTTCCTAATTCACTTTTTAGGCAATCCAACACTTAAAACCAATTAAAAAGCAAAACTAAGCATTTAAAAACATATTATCAAAATAAAGGGTAAAGCTCCAAAATTATATAAAAAGTCTAAAACCAATATAACCATTTAAGTAACTCCCTAAGACCGGTGTCACTGAGTACATGAGCTCTAAAAGTAGTAAATACAACATCTGAAACAAAATACAACACTATCTGATATAAATAAACAGTAAGGAAGATAATGCAGGTGAATCTATAGTATGCAAATGGATATGTATGCACTATCTCGATCTCCTAGATATCCAAGCTAATCACCCCTTGAGACTCTGCTAAGACCAACACCTGAATCTGCATAATAAATGCAAAAGTATAGAATAAATACAACCAGATCAATGTACTCAGTAAGTGTCGAGCCTTCCTCAATAAGGTAGTGACGAGGCTAAAACAAGACACCTGCTTTATAAACATGTGTAATCAATGAGCAAGAGAAGTAGCATACATAAATATGAGGAATAGTAAAATGATCAATTAAGATAAATAACCAATATGCTTTCTCAAATGTTACAACTAAACCTTAATTAACAACTCAAATCCAAAAGAATGAAATGATAACCATGAAATAAAAAAGCCAAGTCCGCAAATTTGCAAGATAAAAGGAATGAGTAAAAACATCATATAAAATAGCACGGAAATACCCTTTGTGCATTTCGCTCGTCCTCACTGGCATGGTAATACCCTTCGTGCACTATGTATATATATATATATATATATCACTTTTTCTCACAAACACGAAAACACCTTTCGTACAATAATAATAATGTCAAGAAGCACAAAAATACCCTTAGTTCATAATCACGCTTCCTCACAAGTACGGAATCACCCTTCGTGTCATTTACTCTTCCTCACCGAGCATTTATAAAACAGTATTAAGCAAGGTAGGAAGCATAAATAACATCAAAAAGAGTGATTAAGCATAATACACCACATGAGAGAACCTTTACACCAATAAGCAAGCCAACTTTTCAAGAACCATTGTATCTAAATATTTAAAAAAATATCAAACATAGCTATTAACATGTATGTAAATAATCAAAAAGTTTTACATATTGTACGACATAGAGTAAACATAAAGCAAATAAGGCATGAATAATGCTAATTCTACTCATATGCCTAAATCATGGCAAAGGGAATACACTAGCCATCATGCATATACGTCGCCCCTAACACATTTATCACGTAGAAAATTGATAGGAGTACAACCTAATTTCCTAAAATTAATTTTAACCAAGACATGTTAACAGAATAAATAAACTCTCTAATATCGTTATTCCTTTAGAACAAGCTTCCAAACAACTTGAATCTATGTAAATAACACTTAAATAGGTCAAAACAAACTTTATAAATCCTTCTAGTATCAGAAAGGTTTGGTCTTTACCTAATTTAAATAATCAACAAAAAGGCAACATGGTCCCACCTGATCGAAGTACGAAATCAAAATCAAATCCCGATTAATCACTCTTTCCCAAGTCCAAATATGTGATTTATATCAAATCAGAACTCAAATCAAGATCTAAATTCCCAAATTTATCCCTCTTAAGTTTTACCCTAAAATTTCAATTTCTACACTTTAAAACTCTAGATTCAAGGGTGAAAATCTATGAGAGATTATGAAAATAATTAAACTAAGTTAAATTTCCAACTTTTAAAGTTGGGGTGAAGTTCCTCTCAAAAATCACCTCAATCCGTGGTCTAGGTCTTAAAGATGGTGAAAAGTGGCTAAATCCTTATTTTTGCCGTATTTTATTTCACTGGGCAAAAACCTTCCTCGCGTTCGCAGAACCATCACATGCGTGTTCGTGGCCCCAACCATCACGTCATGATGTACAAACGTTCCCTGGCCCCAAGCTTCTTCTACACGATTGCGAGCACTTTACCCAGCGCCAGAAGAGACTATGCTATTGCGAGACAAGCTCCACGATCGCGAAGCATTATAAAACACCAGAACATCAACTATTCAAAAGAGGTTCAAAATGGTCCAGAACTAACCCTAAACTTACTCGTTCCCCCGGGCCCCATTCCAAACATCCCAACAAGTCTAGAAACTTAACACAAACTCGCTTGTAAAATCAAAAGGTCAAAACAACATCAAAACTAAGAATCAAGCATCAAAACTCAAATATTATAAATGTTCATAAACTAAAATTTCCAACTTTCAACTATAAGTGCCGAAATGGCTTTTGGTCACCTGAGACACAAATAAAGCATACATACAAGTCCAAAATTATCATACGAACTGTAACGACCCGATCAGTCATATTGAGCATTTGCATTTAGTTCGGCGGTTTGAGGTAATGAGTAGCTTCATATGGTGTGTTATGAATTGTGTGTATCATCGGTATTAGTTTTCGCATGGTTCGGGATAGATTTGGAATTCTAAACTAGGAAGCTTTAAGTTTGAAAAGTTGATTAAATTTGACTTTCGTGTATTTGATCTTGGATCGGAATTTTAATGGTTCTTGTTATGCCCGGATGGTGTTTCTGGACATGGGTGTGTGCCTGAATTTGCATTTGGATGTTTCTATAAGGTTTCGACTCTATTTGGCGAAAGTTGGCAATTTTAAAATTTGGAAAGTTTATAAGTTTGATCAGAAGTTGACTTTGATGTTATCGGGTTCAGATTGCTGTTCCAGGATTTGGAATAAGTTCATAATGTCATTTGGAACTTGTGTGTAAAATTTGAGGTGATTCCGACTTGTTTAGACGTGTTCGACGTAAGTTTGGAATTTGAAAATTTAAAATAGTTCATTGAGCTTGATTTGAAGTATGATTCATAGTTTCGATGTTGTTATGCATGATTTGAGACCACGAGTAGGTCCGTGTTATGTTTTGTGACTTGTTGGTATGTTCGGACGGGGTCCCGAGGGGCTCGGGTGAGTTTTAGGATGGTTTCAGATAATTTTGGATGGGTTTTGTGTGGCTGGTTGCTAGTGTTTTTGCAGAGCATCGTGATCGTGGAGCTAGGCTTGCGATCGATAGAGGAATTTGGGGCAGTAGATATTTTGTTCTTCGTATTCTTGGGTGAAGAACTGCGTTAACGAAGATTGTATGTTGGGCTTGAGAGATTTGTTCTTCGCGTTCGCATAGGTGGATCGCGATTGCATTTCAACGAGGGAGCTGAGGGTTTTTGGTCATCGCATTGGCGATGGAGGCAATACGCTCACATAAGTATGCATGAGTGGTGATCGCATTCAGGGGTGAAGTGTCACAGATGGGAAGTGTAATTTCGCAGTGTTCTTCTTAGTGCGGATCGCGATCGTGAAGTGGGTCCTGTGATCGCGAAAGGTACACTTTAAGCAGCTATATAAAAGTTTATTTTCGGACTTTGAGTTCTTTCTATCATAAATTGAGATTTGGAGGTCGGATTTTGGAAATTTTGGTGGAGATTTTCACCATTTGGATTGGGGTAAGTATCTTTGACTCAAATTTAATTATTTACATGATTTTATCGTTGATTTTGGCATTTGATTGATAAATATAAAAGAGATATTGGGGATTTTTGTCTAAATTTTTCTAAAGTGAATAATTGAGTTTTGAACATCGATTCAGAGTCGGATTTAATTGAAACTAGTATGGTCGGACTTGTATTCAAATAGGTTGTCAGGATTTGTGAGTTTTGATGGGTTCAGTGGTGCGATCCCAGATTGACTTTATGGTTGAATTTGGATATTTGATTAAAGATTCGACCTTTATCATTTGGGTTTATTTTCTATGGCATTATTTGATGTTTTTGAGTTGCTTTTGGCTAGTTTCGAGCCGTTCAGAGGTCGGTTCGCGCAACATGACATTTCTAGAGTATTGTTTTGGCTTGCTCGGTATTGATTTGGATTGTTTGAGGTATGTAACATATCTAAACTTGGAATTAAGCTTATTTATCCCTAAAAATGATGATAATTGAAATGTGTTGGAGGTGACACAAGTGATAGGTGACAGGAATGTGTGTGTGCACCTGGGTATTCATGACTCGTATAGTTCTTAGGTTATTATATGCCTTATTTTGCTATCATGATTCTTTGATATCATGTTTTCTTCACTTGTATGACTGGTTATTCATGATAGAAATCATTTCTAGGCTATCTGTTTAATTATTTGAGACATGATAGGACCATTTTGCCATGTTGATCTATTTGCCTTAGTCTTAGTCATATTGTTCAGTCATGATAGTTATATCTGCATTTTATATATATGTCTCTGTGCACTTTGGATATGCTATCTCACATGTTATTGGTGTCCTTGTACGTGACACGAGTTTGATATGTATCTATGACACACTGTGTTATTTCGGGTTGCATAATTGGATTATGTTTCTGTGAGATGTGAGCCATTGAGACTTGAGCAGATTGATGACTGATGTAGGCCATAGAGTCGTGTTGTGAGTTATATTGGATTAGGTTGTACGCTGAAACAGATTGATATTTGGATCGGTTTGCATGCTGTAACAGATTGTTATTTGGATTGGGTAGCACGCCGCAACAAGTCATATTGACTATTGATTAGCACTTGGGCCCGAATCCGCCCACTGAGTCTGATATAAGAGTGAGCGCATGCACAGTGATATATATGTGCTTTGGTAAGGGGCATTTGTGCAGACACCCGTATGGTGATGAGTGATTGTGTGTGTGATGGTGAGGGGCATTTAATCCATGAACCTTTAGTGTGCTAAAAGCGAGTGTACTTGATGATTTCATGGTGGCATTGTTGACTTGAAATGTATACTTGACATGTAGGTATAAAGATGTATTTTCATCATAGTTGATGGCATATGGTCTTATTGACTTGACATGTAGGTATGGAGATATATTTTCCTCATGCTAAATGGTAAATGAAATGTCTTGTATGTTGTTGAAATTTTGGGAAAAATCACAGTTCTCTGATAAACTCATATTTTAGTGATTTCGGTGAAGATTTAGGCTCTAACTATTATACTTGTAAAGCATGTCTAATTTTCTGTATTTGTGATCGAGATGAATATGGTATCTTTTGAGTCATTTACTGTTACTGGCATTATTATATCATGTGTTGTTATTGATTACTGGTGTTGGACACTTACCTTCTTCCGAGCTCGTCACTACTTCAGCTTGAGGTTAAGTTGTTACTTATTGAGTACGTAGGAATGGTTGTACTCATACTATACTTTTACACCTTGCGTGCAGATTTTTGAGCTGATGTTGTTATTCATGGCAGGAGCTGCCATTGAAGATGTACCTGCTTTTCGGACATCGCTACCACTTGTTCTTGGTAACTTTAGATTTATAATTTGTTTGTGCATATTTCAAACAGATATTATATTTATTTCATACCACCTTTGTAAATCTAAGTCTTAGTGGCTCATGACTTGTACTACCAATTCTTGGGTTGTTGTATGGAAATTCAATTATTTCACTTGTAAATTTCTTATTATTTTCATTAGAATTGTGATGACTATTATTTGACTACCTATTGGGTTGGGTTAGGTTCCATCATGACTAGGCAGATTCTAAGTCGTGACAAGGTATCATAGCTCTAGGTTCATAGGTTCTATGAGTCATGAGTAAGTGTCTAATAGAGTTTTTGGGGACCGGTGTGATGACGTGAATATATATCTTCGAGAGTCTACATGACATGTAAGAAAATTTCTAATCTTTTTTTCCTTACCGTGCATCATTGATTCAGCTTGAAGCGTATCTCTTTAAATTCCTCCCACTCACTCGTATGTTATGTTTGAGCACTCGATGTCAGTTGTGTGTTGTTGGCTTGTGATGTCATGGATGAGGTGCGAGATGTATTTTCTGTGTTTTGGTGATGGGCTAGTATGGAGGACTTGAGGCCGGGGTTCAGACTGCAGCTTGGGCTTGGTGATTTCAGTTGTGTGAGTATGTGCTTATGGACTCATGTGTCTGGTAGTATCCCTTAGAGTGGAATTGATGGCTCACTGAGTGGTTGGGTAGCAATATGATGAGTACTCTGTGACTGAGGGTTGTTCTTAGATGGTTTGGATGTGATGAGAAGGGTTTACTTCAGGCATAAAGGAATAATGATGCTTGATTTCTGTATTGATGTGGTACAGTCTCAAGTTGTAAGCGTGTTGAGGGATCTTTCATGTTGTTCATTGTGGATTGAAGTATAATTTTATCTTATGATGACGAGTTTATAATTGGAAAGATTAAGTGATTGCATAGTGGTGGTGACCATGATGGGTTCATAGAGAGATGTCAGTTAGAGACTAAGCAGGTGGGTTATCACGTGCAGGGTGGTCTATGGGTGTGTGATCGTTATGATGTTTATGTGGAGAGTTTTATTTATACCAGTGGGTTATATGTGTTACAATTGGAGTTCGGACCGCTTAAGGATGGTTGCACGACTATCACGGGAATTGATATGTGCTTAGCAGAAGATTTGGGGTATTCTATGGCTGGTGCTACATGACCGTATGAAGGATTCAGTTGAACTATAGTGTGAGATCATGGAAGTTATGGAGTAAGAGTATTATGGGTTATCAGATGTAAGTGGGGGAGTCTGCTATCGACGATTAGATTGCATGGTTATGTGTTATATTAGTTTTGGTCTGAGGCATACTTGTGGATCGGTTATGACTAGGAGAAGTTGATCTCAAGGATGATGGATGCGTGATGTATTACTCTTTATGGATATGCGGAAATCGTGGAGTAATTCAGGTTTGTTATTCGTCGTGAATGTAGTGTGCTAGGAGAAGGTATTTACTTGAGTGCTGAAAAAGTAGGGTTACTTCTTTAGGTGTTGGTAGGCTAATGGAGCACAAGTCATTCAACTCGTTTGGGCGGTGCATTGGAGATTGTAGCAGAGTAGATGACTCTCGAGAAAGTTCTAATGGGTCCAATCTTCATATGTGGTATTTGAGGATTTTCCTGGATTTGTATATGGCTAAGATTTGAGAATTTCATTGGAAGGTGTCGAGAATTGCGGTATTTCTGTATCATAAGTGGTTCTACGTTTTAGTATGAGAGAGGTTGAGGGAACATCTTCATATTCACAGAAACTCTCTTCAAAGTGGAAAGCTTGGTTGCAAAATTTTATGGTGCTTAAGAGGGAATACCGGTGCTTATGGGTCTTAGACGATGTGGTCTCATGTTAGTATCTCTTGTGGTGAGCTTGGGGTTAAAGATCGTCGTCTACTAGATAAGGAAAATGTTATCTTGAAAGTAAGTCTAGAGAGACTCGAAGAAATAGGACAACTTGGTTATGGGGTGGATCAACATAATAATAGAATGGATTCATTTTTTTGGTGCGATGAGGCTTTATCGATGTTTTATGACAACACTCTTGGGTTTGAAAACTTGCATGACTTGATTGAGTTAGAGAAATTTATTGCTAATGGCTTATTTATGTGCTAATAGGTTTTGACGAGTTTTTTGATGATTTCAACAGGAATGAGGAGTATGTTGGATGTTGTGATTTTCTCTCGGATAGGGGTCAAGCGGAAGGTTCCTGGTTCATGGGGTGTCTATCCTACTTGTTATTCAGAGTTGATAATGTGATTCTCGCATTTTCATATGATGGCATGATAAATGTGGTGCAACATGTGGGGTCAATATTTGCATGTACAAAATTGCGGTTACGTTTCGAAGGGAAGGTCATGAGCTCTAGACAGCAAGGACGGTTTCAAATATTTAGAAGAATCTGGTGCTATTTGGTATCACTTGAGAAGGGTGTGCATTTTAGAAGTCACACTGTGTTTGGACTTGCGGATGCTTGACTGGTATCATGGTAATCGCCTAGTTGATCGAATGCTGATGTTCAGATTTTTCTATGTGACACACAAGAAGTATTTATCATCGGATGATTGTGTATGAGGGATGTGTCAGTCATTTAAATGGTGGAGTTGGTACTGGACATGGGAATTCTTGTATTCTAGGGATTTGAAGACTAGGAGGGTTCTTTGAGGTAGATTGTTCCTTGGTTGCACATGGTGAAGGTATGTTAAGAGGTTGACATCGGATGGTATGTGTTATGGATAGGTTACTTGGGACTTTTGGAAGGATATTTACCTATCTGTGGATGATCGGAGTTGATTTGGAGAATACCGGTAGGTCTAAGGTGAATGTGTATTCTACATCGGGTCGGAATTGTATACCTAACATATTTACTGTTGAGGGGTGTGTCATCGATTAGAGTTGATTTTATCCGTGTCCTGATATGTTCCATTAGTTACTCTTATATGCTATGATGAGTTGTGATACTGTTGACTATTTACTCACATGATGTGGTTTTGTCTGAGTCGTGTGCCGGAATTCGAGCGAGAGGGCTCTTGGAGTGTTGAAAGGCGAATTGCGCCATGGTTATAGTATTCCTATTTGTGGCATATTGTTCTTTTCGTTTCTCCATAGTTATGATCATGCACTTTGCATGTTGTTGTCAATATGCATATGATTATTGATTTTGAGCATCATGGCTCGAGGTATTCTATGTGGACCGGTGTTTGGATTGGGTCACACATAGCGGCAAAGTTATGTTGAGATATGATCCTTTATGTTTATTTCGTGAGTTTTGTTTCTCCTTTGTGTGATGGGTTCATAGCATGGCACTTTGTGATAGTATCTGTTGAGCTTGCATGTCACGACCCAAATCGGAGGGTCATGACTAGCACCTAGTGCCTACTCAACCGAGCGCCATGTACCTTATCCTTGTTTACTATTACAAGCCATATCGATATACATATATATAAAATTAACAGTATTAGAACTTAACTCGCATAACCAACTCATAAAGGATTACACAGATACATGGGGACCGGCGAAGCCGTCATGATTGACTAACATGTCATAACTAAAACCATACACATGATACTATCTGCAACGCCTCTATGGAAATATGAACATAATATATAAGTCAGGGCAGGGTCCCCAACGTTCCCATAAACCAAAATAACATATACAAAACCCTAACTTTGCAATAATCCAGGAAGAAGTGGAGATCACCAACCAAAAGCTGATATCTGGAGGCAGCCTACAGTGAAGGATCCCACCTCGTCCATATACACCCACGTGGCATGAAACACAACGTCCCCCGGCAAAGGGACGTCAGTATGAAGAATGTCCTGACCATATCACTATCGTGATGCTAACTGCCTAATTGATCAGTGGTAACTTCCTGACAGGTAGTAGCACGATGGTAAACGCATGACTGCCCGACGACTGTAGCTCGGTGGTATATGCGTAATTGCCCAACCGACAATAGCACAGTTCTAAATGCATGACTGCCCGACCAGCCGTAGTGCGGTTGTAAATGCATAAATACCCAACCGGCCATAGCACGATGGTAAATTCATGAATGCCCGACCTGCCGTAGACGATGCATATAACATTACATTACGGACATTAACAACTTTATCACATACCTCAATATGGACTTAGGAAAATACTTAGACATGCTTTGATTTACATTTCATAGGAATGAACAACGTATGCATCCTTAACTACTAAGAGTAGAACCATTATGGAATAATATTACGTTTACGTTTCATTTCTTGAATCATGCCAAAAGAAGGAAGGATTAGCCTTAACGTAACACCCTGAACCTAGGGGGCGAGACCGGCACCCGCTGCCTCTTTTAACCTAGCGTACCAACTTGCGACTGAGGGGCTCTGAACATATAATGTCATACTTTGGCCATGGGGCCACATTGCAAGACAATTTGTGAAGCAAAATATAAAACTAAACGAAAATTACTTCTGAATAAACATCAATATAAAGCTGGGACAACAAGGCCGTCATAACTACTACAACTGACAAACCAATAAAATATACGTACGAGGCCTACAATCCCAACATACTTCACTAACTGACAGGATATGTCTCCAAGCCTCTACTGATGGATGTCCTGTGATCGGAACAAGGCCCCGACCTACCCATAACATATATACATAGTATGTACACAAAACCCTAGACCCGACAACTCCGAAAGATGTGGAGCTTACCGATCAAGATGAACTCGGGAAACAGCTACTAAGGAGGTCTATCTGTCTGTCTATCTGTACCTGCATGCATGAAATGTAGCGTCCCCAAAAACGGGACGTCAATACAAAATAATGTGCCGAGTATGTAAGGCAATAAAATAACTGAATGCTGAAACTGAACATATAATAAAATAACTAAAAGTAACTGTGAGTCAAAGATGATCTGGAGATATAATTACCTGTTGATACTGACTCGACTCTCTCAATATAGTAAGTAAAATAAATGTCCAGCCCTATAAGGGTTGGTACGTTTAACTGCTTGGTCGTAGTAGGGTCACTCATAGGTGCTCGGCCATACTAGGCTTTATATCTCGGCCATTCTAGGCTCACTCTAGGCGCTCGACCATATTAGGTTCGGTATATAACTTACCATCTGATCAGAGGTTTCCCAATAGGGGCCTGCCTATCGATTATAACTCGATGGTGGTGAAAATACTGTAATACTGTATATATATATATATATAGACCTCTTCTTTCTTAACCGGAAGAAGACAATACTTAACTAAATATAAGGTCTCGATAAGGGAGAGTACTGTAACTTATGAGACTAGGATAATGTATATAAGTTCAGGAATACGAACTTCTCTTTATGCCTCGTCATCAAACTCATGTAGTTACGGGATCATGCCAAAATGAAGAAAGGTGTCACGATCCAATTTCCCCTCCGTTGGGTATCGTGATGACACCTAGTCAATATTTACTGAATAACAACAATAATAAAAGAAATCCAACAGTCTCGATATAGAAGTCTTTACAAAATTTATAAATTTTCCAAAACCGGTAGTACAAGTCATAAGCTCTACAGAGTTTGCTACAACTTCTAAATACAACTGTTTAGAAATGAGTAAAAACAGTTTGAATACAAAGTAATAAGGTGACTCCGATGCCTGCGAACGCAGCGGCAGGTTTACCTTGAGTCTCCTCAGCAAGGATCCGCACAACTACTAACGATCAATACCTGTATCTGCACAAAATGTGCAGAAGTGTAGTATGAGCACACCACATCGGTGCCCAGTAAGTATCAAGACTAACCTCGGTGAAGTAGTGACGAGGATTAGTCAAGACACTCACTGGTCTAATAAACTGAACAAGCATAAGTATAGGAATGACAGAACGTGACATCTATCTAAGGACTACACGATATGGCTAAAAACATAACAACTACAATAAGGAAGGAAAATCAACAAGTAATAGCGGAACACCATAATAAGACACAGAAGAATAAATGAAAACACAACCCAAATCCGAAAATCACAATACAATAAAGGCAAGTAGTAACCCAGCAACTGCAATAGTTTTCACTTCAGTTATTAGCCGACAAACCCCAATAAATTAGTCAAATCCTGCAAGTGTAAACTTTCACCCGTAAGTTTTGAAATTGAGGTCTTTAGAATAAAATCCTTTTCCAATAAGAAATTCTTTTTGGAATATACTTCCTTCAAATAAATATCCTTCAAACATAGTTCTTTCAAAATAAAATATTTTTCAAATAAATATCCTTCAAACATATTTCTTCCAAGATCAATACCTTTCTAATATAAGATTTTCAAATAAGTATCCTTCTAACATAGTTTGTTTAAGATCAATACTTTAAAAATATAAGATTTTTAAATAAATATTCTTCAAATATAATTCTTTCAGGATCGACACTTTTCAAATATAGGCCTTTCAAGATATATTCTTCAAACATAGTCCTTTCAGGATCGATACTTTTCAAATATAAGCTTTTCAAATAAATATCCTTCGAGTATAAGCCACCATGTGACACCTAAGCATAGAAGATTAGCAGCTCCGAACACAGATATAACAATAGGGAAAATCTACCGGGATACAATCCCGTAGTCCCAAATTATCAATGCATTACAGGGGGATCTTTCGGAATACGTGCGCAGTCCCAAAATAAATATGCAGCACATGGGATATCCCCGAATACATCCGTAGTCCCAAAATAAATATGTAGTGTTGGGGGATCTCCCAGAATACGTCCGTAGTCCCAAAGTAAATATGCAGTACATGGGGATCTCCTAGAATACGTTCGTAGTCCCAATTTAAATATACAGTGCAACCAACAGAGATAACAACTATAGCACGAAAGAAACCACATGCATCACCACAATAAGTACAAAGCAACAATGACCGTAATACAAAGTACGACGAGTAAATCAATTCAAGAACTTTAAATCACAAAGAACGGTAGAACTCATTCACAAGGAATAACCACAGAAAAGAATGCTAGGCGCAAGGAGAACAGCTTAACAAGGGAAAACAAAAACATAGCAACGATTCCACAATATTCAAGTCAACAATAAGAAGCCAACACGAGTCAAATAGTTCCAAATAAAGGCAAGTCAACTAAGATATAGATTATCTAAATTCCTTTTGAGGTTGAGAAATTACGAGGGGTATCCAACAATTCAAATAAGGGTAAGCAACAAAAGATAATCATAACTCCAATTAAGATTAAACAATTATAGGATGGGATAATAATACCTTCAATTAAAGATAAGCAATTATGAGAATATAGCATGGCGATAGAAGAGGTAAAATATTTAGTTAAGTCAAATAAGGGTCAAATAGACAATAAGAGTGAATCTTAAAGCAATTATCTCTAATCAAGAATGTAGGGGTGAAACTAGCAAATAAGAACTCAAACGTATCAAGAACAACTTCATACACGGTTAATATAAGGACCTAAGAACCCTAAAAATCCAACTTCCCACAAATAGGTCTGAGCACGTGCTCGTCACCTCGCGTACATGGACTACAATCAACATAGAAAACTCAAATCCTAAGGGGTAGTTCCCTCACACAAGGTTAGACAAGATACTTATCCCAAAGACGACAACCCAGTACTCTAAAATGAACTCCTCGGGTGAATAATCCTCCGGACGGCTCAAATCCAACTAAAATAACTTCAAAACACACATAAAACTTATAAGAAACTATTCCGGATCATAAAGTCTAATTTTTTAACAAAATCCAAAAATCGGTCCAAAGGTCGACCCCTGGGCCCGCACTCCGGAACCCGACAAATTTTACAAAACTCGAACACCCATTCCAACATGAGTTCAACCATAAAAAAATTATCAAATTCCAATACCATTTCGTCCCTCAAATCATGAAAATTTCATTTTGGAAATTTCTTCAAAAACCAACATTTTCCTCAACTAAAAACACAATTTAAATGATAAAAACAAAGATTAAATCAGGGAATATATTTAATTCTAGGTGAAGAACACTTACCCATTCGAATTTATTGAAAAACCCCCAAGAATCGCTCAAAACCGAGCTCTACAAGTCAAAATATGGTGAAAATGGTCTAACCCTCGATTTGGAAAACTTATATTCTGCCCAGGCCTTTAAGCATCACGAATGCGGAGGAAGGATAGCGTTCGTGAAGAATAAGAATGAAGGCTGCCCAGGTTGTGCTTCACGAACGCGAAGACACGCTCGCGAACACGGAGGAGAAAAAAGGCGGGAGTCTACGCAAATGCGTAGGGAAACACGCGAGCGCGAAGAGTAACGAGTACCAGTGCTGAAGGCTAGGTTTTCTACTATGCGAACGCGGAAGAGAGGACGCGAACACGAAGAGGGAAATGTGAAAAGCTACACAATCGCGAGGAGTATTATGAGAATTCATAGAAGGGATTTGAGGCGATCAGCAGAGACACTTCGCGAACGCGAAAAGAGCTTGGGGATCGCGAAGAAGGACATCAGACACCAGATTCAACAGTTAAAAAATGAGGGAAACTGACCCGTAGCCCACCCGAAACACAACCGAGGACTCTGGGACCCCGTATAAATACACAAACAAGTTCTATAACATCACACGGACTCGCTCGAGGTCTCAAATCACATCAAACAACGCCGAAAATGCAAATCGCTCCATGAATCGAACTATGAACTTCAAAATCTTCCAACTTCGAAAACTCGTGTCGAAACCAATCAAACAAACCCGGAATGATGCCAAATTTTGCAAACAAGTCCCAAAAGACATAATGGAGCTGCGCCAACTCTCAGAATTGCATTCTGACCCTGATATCACAAAAGTCAAATATGGGTCAAACTTCTCCAGTTTCCAAACTTCAAATTTTCCAACTTTCGCCGAATTGCCTCAAATTACTCTACGGACTTCCAAATCCAAATCCGTACGCACGCCTTGGTCCAAAATCACCATATGAAGCTGCTGATATCATCCAAAACTTATTCCGGAGCCGTTTACACCAAAGTCAAATTCCGGTCAAATTCTTATCGCTTAAGCTTCCAAAACTTGAATCCTTCTTCCGATTTGGCTCCGAATCATGCGGTAACTAAATTCAACCACACACGCAGGTTGAAATACATAATATGAAGCTTCTCAAAGCCTTATGTTGCCGAACGAAGCTTAAATTCTCAAGACAGCCGTTCGGGTCGTTACAAAAGGTTTAGCCTTAACATACCTTATCATAATCTTTCCAATCACCAATTTGAACTCGTCTCTTCGCACATTAATCTACAACAAAAATAATAATACTATCATTAAGTTCCGAAAGGTACAACTATCGCACAATGAACGACAAGCTTATTTTGTATTAAAACGGGAAGCATCTCCCCTATACTTACTTCCTCAAAATTCAAGATAATACCAACAACACAAGAACACAACAATAAAAACATATATACACTATTTTCCATCCTTATATACACCAAAAATACTATAAAATAGCCCAACACACTTCAATCTCTTTATACACAAAACGACCACCGTAGTAGTGTCAAACGACCCAAAAATGTAACGACGAACGACCAGACCACCACCCTGAAATTATGTGGTGTTTATCCACATAATTTCTCCTCCAAAACTCCATAAAACATTAGCAAAACACGCAATCCAATAGCAACACAAAATAGTCCTCTACAAGTGAATAACTCGAACTCACGGCTTCTGATCACCGTCTCGTGATTTCTTACAATTATAGAACGAATTTCTACACATATCCAACAGAAAAAATATATGAAAGAGAGCAGTAAAATTACCTTATTTGTTGAATAATTCAGCTGCTATCTTGGTTCTTCAAACTCTAGGTTTTACCTCCAACTAGAACTTGAAAAGGAGAGGAAATCAAGTAGGGTTTGTGGGCAATTGTTTTGAGGATGTTTGCAGAGGTTTAGGTATGGTTATTGTGTACTCTTATCAGTGTATCATATGAACGAAATAGGCATTTAAAAGGTATCTTTGGATGACCCGAACTGGCTCATTTTTGGCTCTCATTTAAGCAAGTAGGTGACACACCTACTTGTCACCTTGCAGTCTACTCCGATGTCGTATTGACAAACAGTTTAATGAGATAGAAAATATACTCATAGGTATTAAATTTTATATGTTGAACACCCCATAACTCTAAGTATATTGGGAGAAAATCGCAGTTACATTTGACCCAAATTTCAGTAAAACTTATGAACGTAACTTGTGATGACTTTCATCGACTTTTGTTCCACAAATTGCTTCACTTCAAAACATAACACACGACTATTATACGACTAAAATAACTCATAACATAATCTCCTTATCATGTTAAGAAACCTAGTCTCACCCCGAAAGTACATGTTATAACATTCCAATCTTGTCGACTTTCGACGAAACATTATTTTCTTCAATTCCTTTAGCTTCTGAACCTTCCAACCCTCTTTGTACTTGTTGTTCATGATCTTCAATATTTTCAACCTTTGAGGTAACATGATTAACTTACTTTAATAATTTCAAAGATGATCTCATTTTTGGTCCTAAATTAGTTTGCTTACAACACACTTTTATGTACGACAACATAGGATGTAACATTATTCCCCCCTTAGGAACATTTATCCTCGAATGTTTACTCTTAGAAACTTTGGAAAATTTTGCCAGAGTCTCCTTCGTACACTAGACTAAAACTAACCTGAACGCAGCCAGAAAACATACTATACATTCCACACATGGCCAATGTCTATAAATAGCATCACTTAGCCTCACACAACCGTCAATCATAAATACTGAAAGTAAAAAGTAAGAACTTACCTGATGACCTACTTGCCTGAATAAAGTTGTCCTGAAGTATCCCATCTCGAGCCATATCTTCAGTTTGAAATAGCTAGGGTTATTTAGACTTCATTTCTTCCTCCGCTTTCCACGTCATCTCTTCCACATTCTTGCTTCTCCATAAAACCTTCATGGAGGTTACCTCCTTATTTCGTAGCTTGTGGATTTGTCAATTTAGGATGGCAACTGGAATTTCCTCGTATGATAAGTCCTCCATAATCTGTACATCATCAGTGGGAAGCACTTAAGTAGGATCGTCAATGCACTTCCGTAGCACAGATACGTGAAAAACCGGATGGTCAGACTCCAATTGCGAGGGCAATACTAACTCATAAGCTACTTGGACCACTCTTCAAATAATCCTATAAGGCCCAATATACCGTGGGCTAAGCTTGCCTTTCTTGCCAAACCTCATCACGCCCTTCATAGGTGATACCTTTAAAAATGCCCAGTCATCAACCCCAAACTCTAAGTCTCGTTGATGCACATCCATATATGACTTCTTATGACTCTAGGTTGTCAACAGTCGCTCTTGGATAAGCTTTACCTTCTCTATGGCCTGCGGAATCAAGTCTGGCCCATGTAACCCAGATTCTCCAACATCAAACCACCATATAGGAGATCTGCACTTATGCCTATACAAAGCCTCGTAAGGAGCCATCTGGATACTGGAGTGGTAACTGTTATTATATGAAAACTCGATAAAAGGTAGATGTTCATCGCAACTTCTTTTAAAATCTAACTCACATGCTCGTAACATATCCTCGAGCGTCTGAATTGTGTGCTCGGCTTGTCCATCAGTCTGTGGATCAAAAGTTGTGTTGAGATTCACCTGAGTCCCTAGACCTCTCTGAAATGACCTCCAGATATATGCTGTAAACTAGGACCCACGGTCAGATATAATAGATACTGGTACTCCGTGCAACCGCACTATCTCCTTAATATATAACTTCGCATAATCTTTGGCTGTATATGTCAATATGACCGGTAGGAAATGGGATAATTTCGTGAGCCTATCGACTATCACCCATATAGAATCAAACTTATGATGAGCACGAGGCAAACCTGTGATAAATTTCATGTTTATCGCCTCCCATTTCCACGTCGGGATCTCTATAGCCTGCATTATCCCTCCAGGCTTCTGATGCTCTACCTTCACCTACTAGCAACGAGGACACTGGGAGACGAACTCAACAATGTTTTTCTTCATATCATTCCACCAGTACACATACTTAATATCATGATACATCTTCGTCAACCCAGGATGAATGGAGTACCACGAACAATGTGCCTCTGACATAATCCTGTCTCGTAGCCCTACTACATCTGGGACACACAGACGACCCTTGTATCTAAGAACCCCATCTTCCTTGAGCTCTAACAACGACTTCTTCTGTTGTGGAACTCTCTCTCTCAACTCGACCAACTCTAGGTCCTCGTATTGGCTCTCCTTTACTTCAGCTATGAGAGATGATTTTGCAGTGTTTTGGAGTACAACTTCCCCATTGTCAGAATATACTAACCAAACCCCCAAATAAGCCAATTGATGAATCTCTCTAGCTAGTTATTTTTTCTCATCATCTACATGTGCTAAGCTACCCATAGATACGCGACTTAATGCATCAGCTACAACATCATCTACATGTGCTAAGCTGCCCATAGATACGCGCCTTAACGCATCAGCTACAACATTAGCTTTCCCTAGATGGTAGAGAATGTTAACGTCGTAATCTTTCAATAATTCTAGCCATCGCCTCTGTCGCAAATTCAACTCCTTTTGCTTGAAGATATATTGCAGGATTTTATAATCTGTAAACACATCCACACGAACAACATATAAATAATGCTTCCATATCTAAAGTTCATAGACAACCGCAGCTAACTCGAGGTCGTGGGTCGGATTATTCTTCTCATGATTCCTCAACTGCCTTGAAGCGTACGCAATTACCTTTCCATGTTGCATCAGGACACATCCTAAGCCAACACCTGAGGCATCACAATACACGGCATAATCCTCTGGACCCTCTGAAGTGTTAGAATTGGTGTTGAGGTCAACCTGTTCTTAAGCTCTTGGAAACTCCACTCGCAAGCCTCTGTCCACTGAAACTTAGCTGCTTTCTAAGTCAACTTTGTCAATGGTCCAAACGGGAAGAAACACCCTTTACGAACCTCTGGTAGTAGCCTGTTAACCCTAGAAAGCTACGAACCTATGTCAGAGTGGTAGGTCTAGGCCAGGATTTCACGGCCTCAATCTTCTGTGTGTCTACCTTTATACCTTCATCAGATAAAATATGCCCCAAGAATGCTACAGACTTCAACCAGAACTCACGTTTAGGAAACTTAACATACAACTTACGATCGTGGAGGGTTTGGAGTACCACTCAGGTGGTATGCATGCTCCTCCTCTGAACGTGAATAAACCAGAATATCATCAATAAATACTATCACGAACATATCTAAAAATGGTCGGAATACGCTATTCATCAAGTCCATAAATACGGCGGGTGCATTCTTCAACTGGAAGGACATGAAAAGGAACTCGAAGTGGCCATATTGGGTCCTGAAGGCTGTCTTTGGAATATATTTCTCCTGAACTCTGACCTGGTGGTAACCCGACCTCAAATCTATCCTTGAAAAGCATCTAGATCCATACAAATGATCAAACAAGTCATCGATCCTTGGAAGTGGATACTTATTCTTAATAGTTACCTTGTTTAGCTGCCTATAATCGATATAAATCCTCATTGAGTTGTCTTTCTTCTGCACAAATAGTATCGGTGCACCCCAAGGTAAGGTATTGGGTTTGATGAAACCTTTCTCCAGCAAATCTTTTAACTACTCCTTCAACTCTTTCATTCGGCAGGTGCCATTCTATATGAAGGGATGGATATTGGTTGAGTTCCCGGAAGTAAATCAATGCTAAAATCAATCTTTCACTCTTGAGGAATACCTGGAAGCTCATCTGGAAACACATCTGCGTACTCTCTGACTACTGGAATAGACTGAAGTGTAGGTATCACAACATATGTATCTCTAACTCGTACAATATGATAAATGCACCCTTTTGCGATCATTTTCCTCGCCTTCAGATATGAAATAAACCTACCTCTGGGTGTCGCTGTATTACCTACCCATTCAAGAACTCCCTAACCCGAAAAATGAAATCGGGCTGCCTTTGCTCGACAATCAACTGTGTAATAACAAGTTGCCAACCAGTCCATGCCCATGATAGCTTCAAAATCCATAATCTCTAGCTCAACTAGGTCAGCTGAGGTCTGACAACTAAAAATTGTCTCCAAACAACCTCGGTAGACCCATCTAGCAATAATCAATTCTCCGATTGGTGTAGATACCATAAAAGGATCGCTTAGTATTTCAGGCACTATACCAAACTTCCCCGCGACAAATGGGGTAATACGATAAATTAGATCCTGGATCTATCAAGGCATAAGTATTGTGAGAGAAAATGGTCAAGATACCTGTCACAATGTCTGGTGAAGACTCCTGGTCTTGTCGACCCGTTAAAGCATAGATACAGTTCTAATTACCACCTGAACTGGAACCCCTACCTCCGAATCGACCTATACCAGCCGAAGACTGAGACTCGTGCCCTGAAGGATGCACAGACATAGATGATCCTATTGCTGAACTCGTTGGTTGTGCCATATCCCTAGAATCTCTATTTGGGAAATTTCGATCATATGCCCCGGACGCCTACATGTATAACAAGTATTGGAACCTGCTAGACATTGGGCCAAGTGTCCTCTACCACAGATGTCACACCACGACGGAGATGACCATGTATGTCCTGAACCTTGTTATCGTTGCAAAATCGACGCCCGTGAGCTCTCACCTAGTCCTGACTGAGTATATCGGTCATACCTGTAACCCTATAATTGGGGTGGCGGAGGCCTATGTGGCCCTCCAAAGTACTGGGGCCAATAACTACCCTGATACTTCTCCTGAGACTTGGAAAATCTCATCCTCTTATGTTGCCTTTGCTCATTCCTCTATGTTCCCTGCTGCTGACGCCTTCCCCTTTCTATATTCTGGGCAAATGCCTGAATCCGAGATATATCCATACTATCCTACAATGCAACGGTGGAACATGTCTCAGTCAACTCTAGAGCCAACCCTGCTATAAACCTGTGGATCTTGTCCCGCATAGTAGCAACTATGGATGGAGCACATCTGGCCAATGAGTCAAAACAGAGACTATACTCTCGAAAACTCATATTGCCCTGCTTGAGGGCTATAAACTGATAGACTCGAGCTTGTCGGATCTCCCGCAGTAAGTACTGGTCAAGAAAGGCATCTGGAAAATTTTCCCAAACAGCTGGAGGTGCATCACATCCCCCGGACTACTCCCATCCGTCGTACCACAAGACGACTATATCTCGGAGTTGAAAAACTACTAGCTCAACTGCCTCTTTCTCCATGGCATGCATAACCCCAAAGATCTTGTGAAGCTGATCTATGAAATCTTGTGGGTCCTCCCTCTGATCTGTCCCCGTGAACTCTAGGGGACTCAAAGCAATAAACTCTCGGACCCTTGAACTCCAGACCCCTTAGATGATCCTGCACTAGCTGATGCCCTAGCCTATTGCTGGGTAGCTACCAACTTTGTCAAGAAATGCACCGCACTTCTCAAGTAATGATATGATGGAAGTGGAGGGGGAACTGGAGGTGCGGTATTCCTAGGAATCTCCTCAGATGGTGGAGGAGTCGGTAATGGCAGAGTATGGTCTCGCCCTGGGCCTCTGACTGGGGCCCATCTATTGGGGGTACCCTGTTGGTCCCCTCACCTGCTGCTGTATCTCTCCTCTGGTTAGCCGTATTCTTCCTAGTCACCGTCATCTGTGTATGCAAACACCAACACATAAGCTTAATTCAAATTTCCTATAACTCAGTTCTATAGCACGATTTAGATTTGAAAGAAGTGTAACCAATTCCTAATGGACCTGTAGTTCCCTGCTTATAAAATGTGGTGCGTAACACATCTATAAACAAGACCCTACTAGACACGACTTGTAGACTCCCTAGGACAAAATTTCTCTGATCCCAATTTTGTCACGCCCCAAACCTGGGAGGTGAGACTGGTACCCGGTGCCTCACTTAACCTAGCGTACCAACTTGCGACTGAGGGACTCTGAACATATAATGTAATACTTTGTCCATAGGGCCACTACATTGCAAGAAAATTTGCGAAGCAAAATATAAAACTGAACGGAAACTAGCTCTGACTAAAAATCAATATAAATCTTGGCCGACAAGGCCGTCATAACTACTACAACTGACAAACCAACAAAATATATGTACGAGGCCTACAAGCCCAACATACTGTACTGACTGACAGGATATGTCTACAAGCCTCTACTGATGGTACTGTGATCAGAACAGGGCCCCGACCTACCCATAACATATATACATATATACACAATATGTACACAAAACCCTAGACCCGATAACTGATAAATTGGTATTTTATCAACTTATCTGTTCTTTATACTTAGGCTTTTGTATGATTTTGTTGAAAAACTAAGGCATTTATTGAGGTTTATTGGCATATTTTAGGTATCAAGTGATTTAGAGAAGATAAAGAAGAAACCAAGTAAAAATGTGTTACATTGAGGAAAATGACTGTTGCCATATAATGCTCTTCGTGATAGCGAACATTGACATGCGATCGCAGAAGGCCAGGGAACTATACATCGCGAATGTAGGGAAATTTCTGCTAACACGAAGAAGAAGTTGGTCATTTGTTCTCAAGTTCTCTACGCAGACGCATGATCTGGTACGTGATCGCAATGATTGCATTACTCTTCGCGATCACATACCAATTTTTGCGAACATGATCACAAATCTGGACAGAAATCTGGGCAGTTTTGGCATTTCATGTTTTGACTCAAAACCATTTAATACACGACCTAGCATATCTTTGGAATATCTTTGGACATCTTTGGCTTAATGTTTAGATATATTGAGAGTTTGAGACAGAGCACAAGTTTTGGAGCTAGGTTTCTTGCACACACACTTGGGTCTTGAAGATTTGAAGCTTTTGGTTGAGAATTTCTTACCCATTTATGCTCATTTCTTCATTTCCTTACTTATTGTATATCTAAGTCTGTAGTATTTTTTTCAACACTTCAATCTTGTTAATGGAAATATTCATATTTAAAGTATGGACTAAATATCTTTTTGTGCTTATTTATTGAATGATTTTTATTTATTATGAAGTGAATTACTATTTCTTTAATTATTCTTATTCTTTAATGTTTCCAAAGGGATTAGCTAACCCTAGGGCTCGCCCATTTACTTCGAATTAATTTTGAGAAAGATAATTTGGGGTTGGGAAAGATTAATTAATAAGAACTTGAGGCTTTAACCCTCAGTTTATAGATTCTACCTAGGGATATGATTGAACTACTTGTAGCCATATTCGGGTGTGCTTAATATCTTAATTGTTTTAGGGATAATTCAATTAGGAAATCTTGTTAGTCTTTGGAAGAAGCTAATATAGAATTATTATCTGAGGCTAATTAACATAAATCATGAAATACATTGGATCGTTACTTGAGTGTAATTCCGTATGCATCCATGCTTGTAGCCATTGATCATTTTATTTGATTTCTAGGTTAGTTTACATTTTCGCAATTAGACATAAATATTTTCTCAAAACATTTCTAAGTGTTTGGCTTAGCATAATAAGTGATAATTCTCTTACACGCCTAATCGCCTACATATTGTTCTCTGTGGGATTCGACCCCGACTTATAGTTGGGTAAATTATATTTCATGCGACCGTGTCCATTTACTTTTTAGTAGTGGATTTGGAAGTCATCAAAATTGGCGCGGTTGCCGGGGAATAATTTGGCGTACTTAGGTTGTTTGAGAAGTAAGCGTAAGTGCTTTGATCCAAACTTGTAAATATTTTTGTAATTATTTTCTTATCTTTTTTTTTTTCTTGTTTGTTTTCTTAGTTTTTTTAAAATGGTATCATATAATGAAAATTGGTCGGATGGTAATTTTGATGACCCTTGTCCTTATTGTGGAGGACCACACTTGTGACCAAATTATTTAAATTCTTCCCGGGGTGGCTTGTGCGCACAATCTCAAACCCATGAGTGGAGTATTTGTGATAAGTGTGGTCGTCAAAATAGTCATTGGAATTTTTGTGCTTATTTGTCCTTGCCTTCCCCAAGCCCTCGCTATGATGATTCTACTTTTTGTTATGACAAGTATAGGGATATGGAAGTGGAAAAAAATGAGCATGGTCGAAATGGAGTTCAAGCTCATGGTGGAATGCCTACTTGAAGGAGGAAACAAAGAGCAAAGTGCCTTGGAGGAGCTTTTGGAAAATAGTGTCCAAAATGACTTGGTGCTTGAAAGGTTGAACTCACAAATGAAAGAAATGCTTGAAGCTTTAGAGGTCCAAAAAGCTTCAGAAGTGAATGATATCCAAGAACCTTCCTTAGACGTGGAAGCCGAAAATCCTTCCTTGGCACTTGATCAAAACCAGGAAGAACTCTCAAATGCTAAAAATGAGAGACTGATGCTCATGTTGGAGGCCATTCTTGAAAATGAGGAGAAGCACAACTTGGCACTCGAGGACTTGAAACAAGTCTTGACTCAAAATGATGAGAATATCCGCACTTTGGAAGATCGAATGAAAATATTGGTTGAGGCTCACTATTCCCACCAACTTGAGAGTGTGGAAAGAAGTCAAGAAGCGTCCAACTTCGAGGAAGAAAGTGAGCTTTATTTTGAGGAATCAAGAATTGAACATCCGTTAACTGACTCCATGCTAGTTAGTGATGCCGATAAAAATAATGAATTAGAGTCAACCGATGAAATTAAAAATATGGTTGAAGTTGACTCTAGTTCGGGGGACCAAGATGATGTCAAATTTCGAGAAAAATTGCAATGTGGAGGCTTGATGTCACATTCCAAGCATTTCTCAATATTGGAGTTATGTGGTGATATGGGAATTGAACTACACGAGTCAATGAGGGATTGCGAGGAGGAAAAGAAAATGCCATACATTTTACAATTTGAATGTACAAGAAAGCAAAATGTCATTCCATACATGAAAGCCAAGAAATGCTAAATGAAGAAATTAAAGTTTGACTTGATCATCTACTTACCACCCACCACCGCTCGTGGTCACAAGCTTGATTCCAATTTAGGTGACCAATTCATATCACCCAAGTGGCGAGAAAAGAGGTAAAGTTGATCCGCGTTATGCCACAACGTTAAATGCGGCGCTTGGTGGGAGGAAACCCATAGTTTTCAAAAATTTTAGTCGTTTGTGAAATTTTCTTTTTTAGAATAGTTTAGTATCTTATTTAACTAATCTGCCAAGTTTGAAAATTTTTGGAGTTAATTTGAGCAGGTCGGGGTGATCGGACAGCCAAAAGCAGTAGTTGATGAAAACTTCAAAAAATTGTTACCTTTCGCAATCGCATAAATAGCTTTGCATTCGCGTAAAACAAAATTGTGCTACCCCTACGCGATCGCAGGAACAGAAAAACGGTCGCATCTTTTTGGTAAGTTTGTTTTACACGAACGCATGCATTGTAACACGATCGCGGTTAACAGGTAAGTTCTGAATTTGAACACTGGAAATAAAAAAGGGACACCCAGTTTTCCCCAAACAAAGAAATGACTATCTCCTACTCCCCTAACCCTTGGAAACCATCTCCAATCCTCTTCTTGATTCTATTCCATTGCATCACTCACTTGTCATCCTCAAGGTAAGTGGATTTCTCCCTTAACTCTCACTTTTTCCAATTCTTATTGTGAAATAGTAGAAGGGCAGCCATATTTCATCCTCAAGGTAAGTGGTCTGCATATCTTCAGTTTGCCTAAAATTCCAACTCTCTGAATCTCTCTTTTGCCGCCGCACAATAGTTGTGGGGTCCCCATGTAACAACTCGGTCGGTCATTTTGAGAGTTAGCACCCCGATCCCATAATAACTTCTTTCCCCACTTTTATATCTGCTTATGGGACTTGTCGGAATGATTAGTTGTGAAATTCGGAGAGTTTTTGGACACATAGTCCCTATATATGAGTTTAAGCTTTAGAAATCGGACCGTAGTTGGACCTGTGTGAAGATGGATCCGGAATGGAATCATGTCAACTCTGTTAGCTCCGTTGGGTGATTTTAGTGGTAGGAGCATGTTCGGATTGTGTTTTCGAGGCTTGTAGTAGATTTAGGCTTGAATTGGTGAAGGTTAGAATGTCGGCGATTTCGGCCGATAGGTGAAATTTTGATATCGCGCTCGAAATGGAATTCTAAGAGTGGCTATAGGTCCGTAGTGTCATTTATGACCTGTGTGTAAAATTTGAGGTTGTAGATTTTGGAAATTTCATAAGTTCTTAGGCTTGAATCCATGCATAATTGGCGATTTTGATGTTATATGATGTGTTTTGAAGGCTCTATTAAGTTGGGATAAGGTATTAGGACTGGTTGGTAAGTTTGGGTGAGGTCCCGGGGGTCTCGGGGATGTTTTAGATGCTCAACGGGTTGCTGGCTCTGGTGTTTCGCACCTACGGATGGGGAGCCGCAAGTGCGGACATGCAGGTGCAGACATGCAGGTGCGGTGGAGGGTGTCTCAGGTACGGTTTTGGTCAGAGGAAGCCAGGCTCGCAGGTGCGGAGCCGCGTATGCGGCCCAGTGATCGCAGGTGCGGCCCCAATTCATTTAGTGAGTTTTCACACCTGCGATGTATTTTCGCAGGTGCGGTCCAATGATTCGCATGTGCGGAATTGCTGGGTTGTTTATACAAAATCCGAGGGTTTGAAATTCATATTTTTTAAAACGATTTAGAGCTCGGGATTTGACAATTTTGAGTGGGTTTTGAGGAGAAGATTTATAGGCAACGATTCCTAACCTTATTTCACTGGTATATCATTAATCCATAGCAATTTCTTCAATCTAATCAATGAATTTGGGTGAAAATCCCCAAATAGAAATATGAGAATTTGATGAGATTTTGATGTCGGTTTTCGATGATTCTTGTTCGAGTGAGTTCGTGAGTGAATGGGTGTTCTAAACTTGTAACTTTCGCTCGATTCCGAGACGTGGGACCGGGGGATTTTGTTGGGCAATTTTCCTAATTTCGCGTATTAGCCTTGAACTAATTAGCTAGATCGATTTCTTACAATGATAGTTACATTATGCAATTGAATTGAATAGATTTGGGACATTCGGAGCTGGGTACTCGTGGAAAGAGCGTGGTTTTGAGTTGAGTAGAGTAGTCGAGGTAAGTGGCTTGCCTAACTCTGTGTTGGGACTTCCCCTTAGGTTGTTTTGATACTATTTGTTGTATGGGCGCCGTGTACGTGAGGTGACGAGTACGTGCACGTGCCATTGTTGCTAAAATTCCATTTTTTCCTTCCATGCCATAAATCATTTCACTCTTATTTCACTGTTTAATGTGCTAATTGTGTAGTTTAGATTAGGAAGGAGCATGTCTACCTGTTTTACCTGAATTCTCTATTTGATACTATGTGCACCATTTTTAGTTAGTCCTATCCTTTGTCTTTCCTGTGACTTTTCTCCTGAACTTTTTAAATAAACTTTATCCGGCATTCATTTGCATTTCATATTTAAATTGGGACTACGGACGTATTCTGGGAGATCCCCTTGTACTGCATATTTACTTTGGGACTACAGACGTATTCCGGGAGATCCATCTATACTACATATTTACTTTGGGACTACAGACGTATTTCGGGAGATCCCTCTGTACTGCATATTTACTTTGGGACTACAGACGTATTCTGGGAGATCCCTTGTATTGCATATTTACTTTGGGACTACGGATGTATTCCGGGAGATCACCCTGTACTGCATATTTATTTTGGGACTACGGACGTAATCCGGGAGATCCCCCTATACTGCCTAATCATTTGGAACTACGGGACGGTATCCCGGGAGATTCCACTTTGTGATATATTGTGTTGAGCCGAGGATTTTCTTTACTGTAAGCTTATATTGTTTTTCTTAAACTGTTTACTGTAGACATTACCTATCTTTTGTGCTGTTTAAAACTGACTTATTTAGAAATCCAGTAGAGCCTTAACCTGACCTCGTCATTACTTGATCGGGGTTAGGCTTGGCACTTACTGGGTACCAAATGTGGTGTACGCATGCCCTTTCCCGCACATGTTTTCGTATCTAGATCCAGGTACGAGCTATCAGCCTCGTGGTTAGTCGCTGCTGCTGATTTCAGGAGACTGCAAGGTATTTCTGCCGCGTCCGCAGAATCCTCCGAGTCTCCTTCTATTCTGTCTTGTAGAAATGTTCTTATGTAATTTTTCTCCAGTTTTTGTTAGAGCTACAATAGTGTTAGAAGCTTGTGACTGTCTGTGATATTCCAGGTTTTGGGAAGTTATATTTTGTATGAGCCGAGCGGCCAGTACGTTACTTATGTTATTGCCCTATCCCCTTTATTACTTGCATTTGATTTCATTTTTCCCTGTATAGTACGCTTACCTAGTCGTAGAGACTAGGTGCCGTCACGACACCTTTGGAGGGTAAATCGGGTCGTGACAAGTTGGTATCATAGCGTCTAGGTTCATAGGAGTCATAAGTCACAAGCCAATTTATTTGGGTCTCGCGGATCGGTACGGAGACGTCCGTATTTCTCTTCGGGAGGTTATGTAACTATTAAGAACAACCATATTTCTTTGATTTCCTTGTCGTGCAAGTTATTGACATCAAAAATTCTAATATTCTATTCTATTCTTTCCCACAGATGGTGAGGACCCGTACTGAGAGGACCGATGACCACGCACCCGAGCCCCCTGCCAAAGCCGCTAGAGGCTGGGGTCGGGGTAGAGGAAGACCACGCCGTGTAGCCCGAGAACCGGCGAGAGCAGTGACAGAGGAGCCTATAGCAGCCCTAGCTAGAGAGCCGGCACAGAAGGTCCCTATTGCTGCTCCAGCCTTACAGGAGACTTTAGCTCAATTCATGAGCTTGTTCAGCACTCTAGCTCAGGATGGACTACTTTCGATAGCTCCTGCTACATCTCAGGCCGGGGGAGGGGAACAGACTCCCGCAGCCCGCACTCCTGATCAGAGGGGCCAGGTTGATCAGGCCATGGAGTATATCCCTATGCCCCCAGTGGCTCCAGTACAGCATGGGACCAGGGTAGCTACTTCTGAGGCAGAGCAGCTCAGACTTGAGAGGTACAAGAAGTACCACCCACCTATTTTCAGCGGACTATCTTCAGATGACGATGTAGGGTTTCTTGAGGAGTGTCATCGTATTCTTCGCAATATGGGCATTGTGGACACCAGTGAGGTTTTTTTCATCGCTTTCCAGCTGAGGGGAGCGACATATCAGTGGTGGCGGTCCTATGAGCTGAGTAGTCCGGACGAGGCAGCCTCACTAACTTGGACTTAGTTTTTAGAGATGTTTCTGCGAGAGTATGTCCCTCAGAGCCTCAGGGATACTTGGTGCGCGGAGTTCGAGCAGTTGTGCCAGGGTACTATGACTCTGTCGGAGTATGCAGCCTGTTTCACTGAGTTAGCTCGCCATGCACTAGCCTTGGTTGCCACAGTCAGAGAGCAGGTTCGCCACTTCATTGAGGGACTTCACCCTAATATTTGGACCAGTATGGCCAGAGAGTTGGAGATGGATGTCACTTATCAATAGTCAGTGAGCATTGCCAGGAGCCCGGGACCGAGAGGAGAGAGAAGCCAAGAGGTCTCGAGAGACTGGCCATTTTTCAGGAGGTCGTGCACCAGCAACATGCTATGGTAGGGGATTTTTGGGTCGCCCTGTTCATTCAGCCCTTCCAGCAGCCAACGGTATTCCGGCTCCTCCTAGACCTCAGAAGTCCTATTATGCACCGCTAGTAGCCAGTATGCCTCCAGTTCGAGGTGCTATTACAGGCCAGCCCAGCAGGCCAACTCCTATTCAGTCTCAGCCGCAGCGTCCTCCGAGGGGTTGTTTTGAGTGTGGTGACACTCGTCACATGATTAGATATTGCCCCAGGGCCAGGAGGGGTGCACCTCCACAGCCTTATCAGCCTCCACGTGCTCCACCGGGTTCTGCGGCTATTCTTCCAGCCCCAACTGGCACTCCACCTCCTCAGTCAGCTCGTGGTGGAGGTGGGGGAGGTAGAGGTCGCCCTAGAGGGGAGGCCAGGCTAGATACTATGCCTTTCTAGCCCGTTCTGAGGCCGTTGCTTCAGACTCAGTCATCACAGGTGTTGTCCTTATCTGCCATAGGGATGCATCAATATTATTTGATCCAGGCTCTACGTATTCATATGTGTCCTCTTATTTTGCTCCATATTTGGGATATCTCAAGATTCTTTGAGTTCCTTTATTTATGTATCTACTCCCGTGGGAGACTCTCTAGTTGTGGACCGCGTATATCGGTCGCGTTTGATTACTCTTGGTGGTTTTAAGACAAGAGCTGATTTGTTATTACTCAGCATGGTAGATTTCGATGTTATCTTGGGCATGGACTGGTTGTCTCCCCATTATGCTATTCTTGATTGTCACGCTAAGACCGTGACACTAGATATGCCAGGCTTGCCGAGATTAGAGTGGAGAGGTACCTTAGAGTATACTCCCCACAGGGTCATTTCATTTCTTAACGCTCAGCGGATGGTTGAGAAGGGGTGTGATACGTATTTGACCTATGTGAGAGATGACAGTGTTGATACCCCTCCCATTGAGTTAGTCCCAATAGTGAGGTACTTTCCTGATGTATTCCCAGCTGATCTTCCGGGTATGCCGCCCGACAGAGATATTGATTTTGGAAATGATTTGTTGCCGGGAACTCATCCTATTTATATCCCTCCTTACCATATGGCTCCTCCTGAGTTGAAAGAGTTGAAGGAGCAATTACAGGAGTTTCTTGATAAGGGATTCATCAGGCCCAGTGTATCACCTTGGGGGTGCTCCAGTGCTATTTGTGAAGAAAAAGGATGGCTCTATGCATATGTGTATTGATTATCGGCAGTTGAACAAGGTTACAGTGAAGAACAAGTATCCTTCGCCTCGCATTGATGATTTACTCGACCAACTACAGGGTTCCAGAGTATTCTCCAAGATTGAATTGCGATCTGGCTATCATCAGCTGAAGATTTGGGAGTCGGACATCCCGAAGACTGCCTTGAGGACCAGATATGGTCACTATGAGTTTCTTGTCATGTCATTTGGGCTGACCAGTGCCCTAGCAGCCTTTATGCATTTGATGCACATTGTGTTCCGGACTTACCTTGACTCTTTTGTAATTGTGTTTATTGACGACATTCTGGTGTATTCCCGATCACGGGAAGATCATGAGCAACACTTGAGGACCTTGCTTAAGACTTTGAGGGAGAAGAGATTGTATGCGAAATTCTCTATGTGTGAGTTCTGGCTTGATTCAGTGGCATTCTTGTGCCACATAGTGTCTTGCGATTGGATCAAGGTAGATCCGAAGAAGGTGGAGGCAGTGCAGAGTTGTCCTAGATCGTCATCAGCTACGGAGATCCGCAGTTTTCTTGGTTTTGTAGGGTACTACCGTCACTTTGTAGAGGGGTTTTCATCTATTGCAGCACCTATGACCAGACTGACCCAGAAGGGTGTTCCGTTCAGGTGGACCGAGGAGTGTGAGGAGAGCTTTCAGAAGCTCAAGACAACTTTAACTTCGGCCCCAGTATTAGTGTTGTCTACATGTTCGGGGTCCTACACTGTCTATTGTGATGCCTCGAGGATTGGCTTTGGAGCAGTATTGATGCAGGACAGTAGGGTGATTGCCTACACATCCAGGCAGTTGAAGGTGCATGAGAAAAGTATCCGGTTCATGACCTCGAGTTAGCAGCTAATGTTCACGCCCTGAAGATCTGGCGTCATTATTTGTACGGTGGTCCATGTGAAATTTTTACAGATCACTGGAGTTTGCAGCACTTGTTCAGGCAGAAGGACCTCAATTTGCGCCAACGGAGATGGTTGGAGTTACTAAAGTACTACGACATCACTATATTATACCAGCCGGGGAAGGCCAATATGGTGGCTGACGCCTTGAGTCACCGGGCGGAGAGTTTGGGGAGTTTGGCATATCTTCCAGCAGTTGAGAGGCCCTTAGCCTTGGATCTTCAGTCCTTAGCCAGTCAGTTTGTGAGATTAAATCTTTCAGATCCTTGCCGGGTTTTAGATTGTGTGGTGGCTCGGTCTTCTCCTTATGACCGCATTCGAGAGCGCCAGTATGATGATCCCCACCTTATGGTTCTTCAGCACAAGGTTCGGCAAGGTGATTCTAGGGATGTGACTATAGGAGATGATGGTGTGATGAGGATGCAAGGTCGGATCTGTGTGCCCAATGTGGATGGGTTTCGGGAGTTGATTCTTGAGGAGGCTGATCACGCCCAACCATGTCTTATAGAAAGACTAAACGGGCGTTGCAAATATAATTTGGGGTATTACGCCCAGAGTCGATCCCACAGGGAATAGACGTATCAATTGAGTTTATAAAATACTACTGGTGTTTAATCAATTTTCTCAATACTTTTGAATATAAGTTGGTGAGTTTTACTAAATCTAATAACAAAATAATAAACTAGTAATTGACTAACAATTTATGTAAACAATGATAATAAAGGTCTAAGGTTATGGTTTCCCCCGTTGGTGAATTCTTTCTCGGATACTTCTTATAGCTTGATTAATCGTCTCTATCAATCATGAAC